>JTDE01004304.1:60900-71068 GCA_014338405.1 Paragonimus skrjabini miyazakii
ACAGGATATAGGGTTTTCTTGGGGTACCCCACCCGGAGCCAATGACTCAAGAGTCTGACTCGAGCTTGCCTAGCCCGAGGGCGCAGTGAATAAGGCAATGATGTCTTATTCTGAGCAAAGTGCTGCGCGCAGTGGATGTACTCGAAGCTACATCAGGCTTTTGAGAGGTAACATATGTTTTTCGACCGTATTGGATAATACGCCGGCGGTCACGGTCAACCGTTGGGCGATTGGAGTGCTCTTTGTTTGAGGGTACCTTTTCTACCCCCCTTCTTCCTGATACGGAAGACGGAAGTGCCGCAACCATGGAAATAGTTCTGCTGTATGCCCATAGGATCGTGCCTCACTACCTAAGCACTCCTACACGGTCAGTAGTGCGACATACAATCCAATGAGTGTAACTGCTTTTCGTCCGACTGCTCCCCTTTGGCCTGTCTGACAAGGTTGCACCTGGAAGGACCGGAGTCCTAGTCAGCATAGCCCACCGGATCAAAACAGTACACAAGCCCGACCACCTCGCCAAGGTAGCAATATCGGTCATGATGGAATCTTTATTCGAACCTGCAACTAATATTACTTTTGGGAAGTGGCTCAAACGTTTTGAGGGCATTTTTCACACGGATTTATTTTACAGAGATGCTTCATGTAAGGTCGGTTTATTGTTGCGGAAGCTATGAACTGTTGAATTTACAAAGTATTTCAACTTCATTCTTCCAAAAAGCCCCGATATTTCAGCGTCTTTGAAACGCCCCAAATTCTCACTCAGTATTCCGCATACAAGCCTCACTCTTCAACGTCCCCTGTCAGTGGTTCAACCTGATTGGAAGAGAGGGCGGTTATTTAATCACATATGCAAGAATTGTCATCGCGAGTGTGAACAACTCAAGCTTTGTTTGATTACGTATGATCACTTTAAATGTTTAGTCTTTGCTAGCGACCTCAATCCAATGCATGTGTCCGAGCTCGTATTTTCACCAAGATCGAGTAAGAACTAAACATAACTCCACAATTGATCGCAGCTGAATGTCAACGACCTCTCATCCTCGGGCATGTTATTGCCATGATTTAACATTGTGGCTGCTAAAAAGCAATCAATATCGATGCAAATGGACGTACATCGGCGTTCCACAACCCAAGCAGACAGCTCATTGGTTTCACAAAACAGCCTGCAACTGTTCGTTGGCGTTATGGCGAATGACATTTCACACGATTTTGTGCATTCAAAAAGCATCGATGCACATTATGCTACAAGATGGGGCAGGAAAACCATTATTGCCCATCTAAACAAACATGAAGTAGATATTTTCTTCGTCCGATGTGCAAAAAACCGGTGATATCTGAAATACATCTAGTATCACAGCTTTACTTGTTTATTCGCTAGGAAAATCATCTCGAGTTACCATGGATCTACCGTGATATTTTTGTACAATTGAATATATCTACTCTGTTTGCTTATGAGCAATGAAATGTCTAGTCACCAAGGTCTTCCAGACTATTCCTTTTCATTGTCACATGCTGTCACACTATCAGTGTGAACAATAAGTTCAGTGAGCCAAGAACACGGATAGCTCAAAGGTTATTTATTCGGGAAACCAACACGGGTTATGCGCTTCATCATGACAACAAACAAAAACACTCATCTACGTGCGGTACAGAACATCACGGTTGTCACAGACACCAGTGTTCAGCTCCTGTATGTACCGAGAACAATTGCATATTGTGCTTTACTCCGATGTTTCTTCTTGTATTTTTCCCGCGGTCAATTCCATGTCAAAGTTCACGCTCTTGCCCCACTACTGAATAACAGTGGTGTGAGTAGTGTGGTGCGATCGTTCGTCCTCACCTCATTAATATCATCAGTTTATCCCAGTCGCTACTTTTCGCTCTACTCTCACTGTTCATTCTTTTATGCGTATTGTTACATATGTGCAGATCATAGGAGCTAACACCGAAATATCAACAAAATATCCACAACATGTCTTGTTGTCCTGGTGAATTTATCGAAGGGAACTGAACATGTTAGACCCTCACTAACTCAGTTCGCAATAGAACGGCTGCACTCATCTTTGATCACCAACTAAACGTTACTCATCAAATCGCTGAACGAGCTGTGAACGCCATAAAGCTTTGCCGGACAACATGACCATTGACAACACCCATCGTTTACTTCTTTTACATTTCCCTGCAGCTGTTGGTTTTTGATGTACAGCTTATCAGATCTCCTGGAGCATACCACTAATGGTCGCATAATTGCCTCGTGCACTGTATGAATCTTCATTTAGGTGACCACACCGTTTGCTCATAATCGTAAATTTTCGCTTGCATCTTCTGATTATTAAAGTCCCATTCGTTATTCAGTTTGGTCTACGTTTGTGAGTTCCTGAGGTGTATGTTTAGGCCCGTTTGTTAGGAAAAGTTCGATTTGACAGATTTGATAGATGTTGACAAGTATGACAATTTCTCAGCACTTAATCACGTAATTCCTAATGTTAGTATTACGATAACGAATTCTAACATCAACGTAACTAAATAAGACTCGACGGCGAACGCAAAGAGTTTAATTGGAGGGACTGTGTAACACGGAGAATGAGTTGATTGAGTTCTGGGAAGCCAGGTTGATACATGAACGCAAAAGTATGGGAAACCGCAAGCACTCTTAAGACTTGTGTTCATTCAGCTAGCCAGGACGCAGATTAAGGTTTTCATAATCATTTGCCATTATATCATGAGGTCATGGCAAATTGATTTGACTAATTATTTGGTTGTCAGATGTTCGATTTATCCCATTTGGACTTTATAAGTTTGTCACTAAGTCGGACCTCTATTGATGCTTTTTGATGAGAGCATGTCAGACTTGTCGAATCGGTCAAGTTCCACTGTAGACGACAAATTTTGTCTGAGGTAAGGTTTCACGTGCAGTCGAGTATTCCTGAAAGTCAAAGTCGTATCGTCCTCGACCCGTTCAAGTAATCCGTCAGCAGGCCTAATGGGCGCAACTCATAGCCCTATGTTTGTATTATTATCGTGTGTGTGCACGTGTGTGTATCTTCACTTACATGCCTCCTGGTCGTATTCTTCGTGTTTGTACTGGATATGAAGTGTGTCAGTGAAACCACAAGTGGCGCAGCGTAAACCACTCTTGGTGATGATTATATGCATGCGTCTTCTGATTCCGATCATCGTGACTGGTTAATCTGTAAACAGATGTTGGCAACCGGTGAAAGTGATCAGATTCGCCTTCCTATGATGACGCGTCATAACTTCGGCACGGGTTAGTGCTGGCGGGCACCGCCGTTCATCGAATGTGAATTGGTCAGGCAGGTAACAGTGAGTCGTGAAATCCATGACTGGTTACGTGATCAACCAGTCGCTTTCCAGTCGTCAGTCTACGGTCATAAGCATGCTGCATATCCAGTGAACGAAATCACATGTTTGAAATACGAAAGATTATGAACGATACACAAAATAATGACTAAGCAAATGTGTAGGTAGCTCAAAATAATTTCAATCACGGAGTACGGATTATATCACAAACACAGTTTGGCAAACAGTCGCTCTGGAGCGTTCACTCTTGGTTTCTTTCCACTGCTTTTAACTTCCATAAAATGTTCCGACACAACGTTATTGGCCAAGGTGCCTTTGCTTGTGGTAAATGATTGTCATTGTGTAACTCATTTACACATGACTTTTGACTTCGCTACAACACCTCATTGTATTTTCCGTTTGATGTGCACCAAGATTTCGTTGTGTCAGAAGCCGAGAGTTTGCTACCTTTGAGTCTGCTGGTGTAATTCTAACGAACTATACGACTCCTAAGCTGGAACTCGGTTGTTCACACAGTGCTTGTCTGAAAATGCAACGTGGGCTTTATTAAACAGCTTCAGTGCTTGGGGCGTTAGGTGGAAGTTTATCTATAAGATACTAAATTGGGTAGTTACCTGGGAACATTAGACCTAATTGTACTCGAATCCTCAATATCAAACTGTCAACCTTACTTCCGTGATTGTTAAATCATCTGAATTGGTAGCGTTGTGTTCACTCGCTGTTACTTACAAAAGATTTCTTTCAAGCATGAAACGGAATTAAAAAGTATTCACAATTCTAATCTTTAGTTGGATTACGGCGACATAATGCAATATCCTTAGTGGATACACGGACTTGCTCAAGTATCATATTTATTTATTGTATTCTACTTTACTTGTTCTCTCCGAATTTTGCCTGAATTTTCCTACGCACTGGGAATAATTTATTGTATTTCCAGAGTTGGCTTTGTTTCTTCAGCCTCAAGACCACCGTTTATTCATGCATCGACTTTACCTTCCACGATCAATATTAATTTGCATTCATATTTCTTACATGCTCGTGTTTTCTTTCAGGGGGTGACATCGGACCTTCGTGTTGTGAGTTTATCATTAGTTTACACGTTGCACTGCTATTGTTTTTGGCTTTTCTGTACCGCAATATGGTTTTGAGCGTGCATGGAGTTGGTGAATTTCCTGCTTTTCTTCGATTACTTGGCTGTGTTTGTTTCACTACTCAAGCATTGGATAGTTCACAACCTTACATACTAGGTAGTACTGACTACTGCACACTGTCGATTCTGTTTTCGAAATGTGTGTTGAACATACACTACCTACATAGACCACAACCTTACATTGGTAGATCAGCAAGCAAATCAAATTCTCTTAGTATCTCTTTCACCTCATTAGTAATTTGTTCCGATATATTCACAGGAGGAACGAAATCGTATTTTTTACTCCCACTCAGTTCTAGAGTGAGTTGTCAGTGTAAGCTACACGATGTAGTTATCACGACTCCAGAAAACAAACGAAAACGTGACACTGGGTTTGACGCCGCATAGTACCCACGATAGCATTCCGAGCTCGGACCACAATAACGTGTACGATCTGTAGTTTAATCAACCCAAAAACTTCTACAGGCAAGGAAGAAGATTGGGTTTTAAATAGAATTTATTGGGTGCTGGACTCGAAGCGAAACCTTTGAGAATACTGACCGTATTCATAGGTTTTGAGAGGCCTTGCATCAAGGTCACTCATAACAATCAATTTTGCACCGGATTGAAAAACTCTTTGAAGTGCTGTTCATTTGAACTTGTAAAAATTCCTACGAACAAGCTAATTTTTTGGGACAATGGCATTTTTTCAACAACAGTGCAGCTGAAATGTCAGCAAATGTGCATTGTTTATTGAGCACGCTGATATGTATTGAGCTGCAGTTGACTGTTTTCTGTTCCCAACTGATAACTACTTCTGTTTATCTTGTTTGTTTGATGTGTGTATGCGTTCGCTCACTATTGTCATATGACTTGCTAACGATTCAAGCTGTTCGGAAATGTTTATATAAATAAGAATCTCTTCTGTTCTGTGAACATACGACCTTTGCACAGTTGGAAACGTGATTAGGTCCTCCGTCATTTCACGTAAATACCTCCCATTTGGGCATCATACCTTTTGTCACTCGAATCAGCTGGCGTGCACTCTCTAAGTCTTTCCATTGCCTTTAATTGATTGTTGGAACACGCAAACAACTAGTGTCCGCAGTCGCTAGACACATCCTGACCACTGGTCACATCATCGATCCGGCCTGTGCATTCAGAATCTTATTACGTCAACCCAGTCCAAGATTCTTGCGGTTTGCTGAGGCAATTGTTCGTGAGCTTGACCCTGCCCTGGACTTAGTGACCTTTCCTAACCCATCAATCGACTATCCATCTCACCCACACCTCTGTTCGATATAAAAAAAAACCGTTTCGTGTTATTGTAAATTTGGTACTGATGAGTCAATACGAAATGCTTGTATCTGCCAGTTTTCGTTTTCTAACGGTGTTGTTATTTTATCGTTTGTCTCTTTATCTGTACGTCATTGTTCGTAATACATCTTTTCCTGCTGGTTGTTCCACTAAAGTCAGAATTTCCACCTTCTACAAAACACGGTGTCTACTAGCATTTGACATAACATGGGGATAAAAGCAGACTACCAAGTGTCTGCAAAACTAGACAGAGCGGTCATTATACTCAGGGCTCTAATCGGTGATTGTGTAATCGATAGTCAGTCACGTTACCGCTGTACTATTTCTGATCTTCCTGTACGAACTAATCGGTTAATCGATTGTCTTATTATTATTACTAATAAGTAGTGTGGCAGATTTATGAATTTAGATGAGACCCAACTGTGAAAAGTCAGGGCTTCGGCTGGATTCGAACCAGCGACAGACACACCATGCCTCAACGCGGCAAGCGCTCTACCAGCTGAGCTACGAAGCCACACCAGGAGCTCTGAAATTTCACATTTGGACTCGGTTACCCACCCTGTCTTATTATTGTTGTGATAACTCTTGTTTGTATAGCTGATCATTTGGATTCACATTCCGTTCATAGTCTTTTATGGCATTGTAATGTTGATTGTGTCTGCGATTTTGCGGTAAACCAGTTGTAACGCTATATGATAAAGGTATCCTATCAATCTGGCTATCTCTTCAAGTAAGTACTGGTGGTGCTGTATACTGCATAAGTACTTCCCTCACTTAATTGTTCTTTTGATAGCTTCGAACTATTTGAATACGTTTGATGACGTATTTACTCAAACGGTCAAGGTCCTCTGTCTCGCGGGCGTATTTTTATGTTTAACGACGAATCCCCCTTTTTCTTCTTCTCTTATTCGACTCTTTCTGAATTAATGTTTCGGTAAATTGTTTCAATTTCTTGGTTATTGTGTTGTGTTCAGGTTATCTTTTCTTATATTCAGATGAAACGTGTGATTCCGTTGACTGTAATGAAATGGAATCTGCTGCGGTTGAATCTGGCTCTTGTGAGTTTGGTATGATGTGTTGATTTCACTAGGTTAACGTGTTCGTTGTTCTATGCTCATTCCAGTATAATGTCTCAATATCACTTTCATTTGCCCTGATGTCCATTTAAGATGTATCAATGGATTCCTCCCAGGATGCAACGATGAAAAGGTTCGCACAATCAGTGCACTAATAGGCAGGCTGACAGACACAGGGGTGAGTGGCTCCTATGGAACGATAGGGCACTTATCCGCGGCATGCAGAGAGTAAATGGGGCTACAGTACGTCCCAGAAATAGAAACGAAGTGGCTGTAAGTGGTGGGGTGAGGGTGGGGTGTACGCGCCGTTCCAGTAAAGTCGTTTGGTCTCATCATTTCAGTGTTTTGGCCACCACAGTCAACGATTGGTAACATCTGACTGCTCAAATATACGTTTCGGCGCTTGAGAAATAACCGTGGATTGGGTATACCGGTTGCGTACAAGCATCCGTACGACTGCGTACACCGGTAGGTGCAAATAGACAAAGTAAACATGCAATGTTTCTCTAACAGATTGTGGTGTCATGATATTTTTACCACTAAGCGCTGAATAATAAGAAGCTGCATTCATGAACAAAACAAATTTATAAGTTACTAAAAGTTTGATCGTAAACCAATTGTGCAGACTGAACTTGTAAATGACTGATTTCCGTTTTAAATGAATACTTTCGTTTCACCGAAGGCACGTCGAAATTGTGGGTTCTTCGGTGACTAATTTGATCTGTGTGTGCCTGTCTGAGGTGAGCGGCAGCCCTAGCCACAGTACCTTTTGTTCGGGCTTCAGGACGTTGGGAATGAAAGAATGCAGATAGTTTCAGCTTTTCCCACATTGTTCTATTCTGTATGAGGTTTTACTGGCCATGCTTACGCGTCTAGTACATGCACAGAGTGTTGCTATCCAAAATGGCATTATAATTGCCCTCTTAGGCCCATGACATTGTTAACCCGAGATACTGCGAATACTATATTATCGTATGTTCAATATCCAAATGCGAAACATAAAACACTATCATAGTCAATCGCCTTGATTGTTGTGTACATTCTTTGGCTACTTGGAACAGTCGTGTTCATCTGTTATCTCCGTACTGCTCTTCAGCGGGTGCATTTTTTAGATCAGATTAAAATGAGCTAAACGTGTAAGAATTGTTAAACGCCTCAAGCTGTCTTAGTTTCATCGACGCAGATAACAATTTTTTGTCTGCGTTCGTATATCACTGTGTGTTTAGATCAAACGGTTTCTTCCTCATCTTGTTCTACTTGGGATCCATAGTCTGGAGGATTATATGTAATTCTCTAACTATCATCAATCTGCTTTCCACGTGGTTACCAATGGTACTGCGGGAAATTTCATTCTCTTATTCTGTCCTCATCGCAGGAGATCGAGAATGTCAGAATGGTCTTCAGCTACCCAATCTGTTATTCGATCAACCTATTGCGTATCTGTAACAACTGACCAGATGCATCGTGCACTAAAGTATCTGCTTTATAGTGTTCTACTACACATGAACCAAAACTTTGCTTCAGTGAGACATTAACCAGCAGACTGTTCTATCGGATTCCGTACTTAAATAAGAGCTGATGGAATCTACTAAATATACAAATCTGTGAATTACCAGTAGAGATGTGTTGGTATAAAACAGCATAAGCTGCTGTTTTTAGACCGACCCAACTCTCCTATCAGAGCGACACTTCTACAGCGGCTACTTTTTCCGTCATCATTTTGAAACATGGTCACCTTTTTGGTGTCCCCAAGATTGATAGCCGTAAGGAAGCAGCAACGTATCAGCGTGGAATGTAATCGTATACTGTGTTGCTCAACACTTTTATGGGTAACGCCCGTCTTCTGATTAATAACTGTGAGCTCGATTGAGTTCGTACACCTTCCTCCATCTTATTCTCCTCGTTCAACGGAGTTCATGGTTATTGCCACTTGATTTTGTTCGCAACCCTGGAATTTCACGTGAAGTTCGGTTGTTTATTTGCATCTAAGCTCTTGGCACCGTGGAACTAGGCACAATGCATTTTCGGCTGCATTGAATGGGTGTCCTTCTTTCAAGTTTTTGTTATAGTGGCTGTCAACAGCCTCAATAAATGTGTCATCATTTACGTATGAGTTTCACTTTGATCCTGAGACTTCATGATATTCTTGCTGTGTTTGTGATATAGCTCAAATTTAACTGGCGACCTTCCCAGAATGCCATCTGCATATTTGAAAATATTATGGTTAGTTGAGTGCACAAACTCAATATCTGGATTATGTTACATGACCTTCTACCGACCGACAGTTTGGAATCCGTTTCACAGTCTCATCACGTTGACTACAGACGATATAACTATCACTTCTGAGCATTCAGACACATTGCTTGCAAGCAACACTGAATTTATAGTACGTACTTGCAGTCATCCAAAATCCCCGTAGTACTTACCAGTAATCAGAACGCTTCTCAACTTGTTTGCTGACCTCTGACCTTAACTTGATAAGCATCGATTGGTCATCGATTGGAGTTAACAAAATGATTGCTGTCTCATCTCGAGATGATTGGGCATCTGAGCGTTTCCTGCAAGCGAATGTGCTTAGGTTCTGTGTATGATAGTTCGGTTGCACCTAATGTGAGATGAACTAAATAGTGGTTCATAAGGGTGCTTCATGAAAACATGGCAGGAGTCCAAATCCCGGTCGTGATAACGAAACTGGCCTGTTGAACAGTCTGTGTGAATGCTATAACGGCACTCAGGTATGCGTGGTGTTGGAATTGCTTTAAGTAAATCCTCTATTACTTTGTAGTTTCTGATGAATCCCATCAAATCCATCCTTTTCTCGAACCTTTCATTCCAGCTCCATTTTCACGGACAGCGTTTTGTTCACGTAATTCTTTTACTCCTGTGATTGTCAGTAATTTCTCATGAATCTAGGATATGTAATGATCCCGGTTGCACGCAACTTACCAAGATAGCTGATTCGAACAGGACAAGATGGAATATTGAAGGATTACTCAGACGAACCTAGTTATGTACACAGTGAATTAATAAGTAGTGACAATAGACAACTTACAACCGAGTGGTGCGACGAAATTGACCATTGTCGATTGATAGCTTACAAAGCGATGATAGAAAGAGTTAACTTAAGTAGTGCAAAAACAAACAGTTCAATAAAGTTAACATTGGGTTCGTTCACGTCCCTGCACATGTACGGGTGGTATGGCGAATAGTGCGTTGACACCCCCACCTGATGGTCGAAGATTCGACGGGTCATCGTTTTGTTGCGATTTTATTTGTAAAACTTGAAGTAGTTCAACTCTTCTGTTGTCAATTCTGCCCAAAG
>JTDE01004305.1:2462-18747 GCA_014338405.1 Paragonimus skrjabini miyazakii
ACAGAACCAGTTTTATCTGAGTAAACCTTCAACATTCCGTTTTGTTCTGCCCTGAATCAAGAGGTTTACAACCGCCCCGATAGACTGCGTATAGCTGTGAATCCTGACAGATTCTACACCTACTTTTGTTTCAGTCAAGCTATTCCATTTGTGATATCCGTCCCGGGGCTACAATCGCAACTCGCTCCGTGTCCCGCTAGCTTGACGTGCTTTTCTCTGTACACTCTATTTTCCAGGGTCGACACTAATACACAAGGATCCACGCGCTGAGTCCTTGCTTTCAATTGCCGATTGGTTTTCGATTGTGACTACAGACCGGGTGTTAATCTGTTAGACCAGTTCCAACAATCGGTGAGCCCGTAATTTTTGAACATTTTGCTACAGTCGTCTTTTGCTTCTTGGTGAATTCGTTCCTTTGCATATTTGTTGTTTTTCTTGACGTTCGCGAAGACAGTTGTTTTTCTCTGTTCGTGTATACGTTCATTTATATATTTTCTCAGTTCGGCTTCATTAGTAGCTCTTGATAGCTCATAACCGCCTAATCACTACCCAATGTCTGGAATGTTATCTAAGGACTTTGACAGCCCCCCACCGGTAGAAATGCGCTAGTGGTCCCCTCGTCTTTGGAAATGGATCCTCTTCTTTGGTTTGTTTACTTAGAAGCAGAAATGTTTAACAACGGAATTTTGTCTCATCAAACAAGATTCTGTCAGTTGTTAGCTAGACTTCCGAGTGAATTCACAACACAGCTTCGCGATGTTATAGTAAACCAACCAGCACAGCATAAGTACGATACCTCAAAAAAGGCAGTTATTATACGACTGACACCTTCTGAAAAGACCCGAATGCGACAACTTTTTCACGACTTGAAGCTAGGCGAAAAACACCCTTCAACATTGTTAACAGAGATGCAGCAATTCATCGGCAACTGACACATGGACGAATCCCTCATCAGGAAACTCTGGCTTAGCAAATTGCTAGAAGCAACGCGGGCAATAGTTTCAGTTGCTAGTTCACAAACTCTCGCCGAGACAGCGAAAATCGTTGATCAACTAGCGGAGCGTTTTCAACCACTACTGGGTTGTTTGAGTGTACCATAGCCCTGTCTAGGTCTTACAATGGGCAAGCGCAGTTCCGGCAGTGTGGTTACCGCAAAACTTGGTCCAACAGACATTGAGGCTCTAAGAGCAGAAATCACAGCTTTGCGATATGATTTAAACAAGATTTTTGCAAACCGTTTCTCATATTGTCGACCTGATATATACAGGTGACACGAACCGCAATGAAAGCTGGCTGCTGTTGGTACCACGAACGTTCTGGTAACAGAGCCAAGCGTTGCATCAAACCTTGCGTCTATGCATCATCAAAGCGATGCAATCTCAACGGCCGAACTTTTACGCAAACAATGCCGTCGGCGCTGACCCTCCATGTCGTCCCATTTTTGTAAGGGATGAAGAAACAGGACACACGTTTCTGGTTGACACCAGGCGCATGTTAGCGTGTTTCCATCTACAAAAGACGAGGTGCCAGACCTCTGCAGCCCACAGCTCCGCGCTGCAAATGGTACGCCTATAACCACATATGGACAACTGTCATTGACTTTTACGAAATGCCGACTGGTAATCGATTCCAGCACTGAGATGAACATGCCCGGCACGCACGCAACAGTTGCAGCTATAACAACCGTATATGCCCATCCCGCCGCCCTTAGGCAATTCGTGGATCTCTTTACTGAGTTCCCGCAGCTCGTTTGCACATCGAACGACATTTCACCAGTGATCTCCAATCTCACTCTTCACATCCACACGAAGGGACCCCCCGTCTCAGCACGGCCTCGCCGGTTGGCTCCCGACAAACTAAAACTCGCCAGGGCATAGTGCGAGCACATGCTCGAACTCGGAATAATACACCCTCCCGAGAGTCCATGGGCCTCACCGTTGCATATGGTCCCTAAGAAGTCAGGTGATTGGCGCCCATGCGGTGATCACCGCGGGCTCAAAAAAGCAACCGTCCCTGATAACTACCCAATCCCGCACATGCAGGATTTAACCACTTGCTTACATGGAAAAGCCATATTCAACAAGATAGACCTAGTACGAGCTTAACATCAAACTCCGATAGCTAAAGACGATATCTCTAAAACCGCAGTAATAACTCCTCTTGGCCTTTTCGAGTTTCTTCGAATGCCATTTGGTTTAAGCAACGCAGCCCAAACTTTTCAACGCTTCATTCATGAAGTGACTCGCGGTTCGGACTTCGTCTACCCTTATCTAGATGATGTTTTAGTTGTTAGCATTTCACAAGAAAAACACCTTACGCATCTTCGCACCCTATTGGAATGTTTGACCAAACACGGCGTCACAGTTAATTCCACTAAATGCGAACTAGGTAAGGTCACAATAGAATTTCTGGGTCACAAAATCTCATAAATGGGAATCGCCGCACTCACGGATAATGTGAAATTCATCCGTGAATACCCCGAGCCAAATTCCTTCAAGCAGCTTCGTCGTTTTAGTGGTCTGGTCAACTACCACCTACGCTTCATACCTCGTTGTGTGCATATAATGCAGCCAATGACGGATCTTCTTCGTGTAGGTGAACGCCAATTCCAGTTCACCAAGGCTGCATGCATAGCGTTCGTTGATCTCAGGGATGCGGTCGTCGACAGCTCTCATTGCTCATCCTGACCCGAACGCACCACTGTCAATCGTAACCGACGCTTCTGACACAGCTGTCAGCGCTGTGTAACAGCAGTTCGTTGATAAGCAGTGGCAACCTTTAGCTTTCTTCTCCAAACGCTTACAACCCGCGGAATCCCGCTACAGCACGTTTGGTGGAGAGTTACTGGCAATCTATTTAGGTATCCGCCACTTCCGGCATTCGGTAGAAGGCAGGACCTTCACGGTTTACACTGGTCATAAACCGTTAATCTGTTCTTTAGACGCTCCATACGACAGACGTTGCTCAAGGGAAGTTAAGCACCTGGACTATATCTCCCAGTTTACGACTGATATACGACATGTCTCACGTACCAAAAATACTGTTGCGGACGCTATTTCACGCGTCAATATTGTGAATGGATAGGAATTATGGCATCTTTGTTGATTGTGTAAGTGTTCGATGGATGTAAGCCTGATGATGTTTTTAGATTGTGATCTAACGCTAGTGCGTGCTGTTTAGACAGATGCATGCCCGCGTGTAGCCGCAACATGGGTTAATGTTGGAATTAGAATTTTTGCTCTATTGATATCTCTTCGTTTTTAATCGTGTTGTGCCGAACATCCAGTAAATGGCGCATAGTCAGGGTGTTAATTTATGCTTCATTTTGTCTGTGTTTCTTCTGAAGTGTTTGCTGGCTCGTTGGTGGAGTCTTCATCAAGTTAATGGTGTATACCCTAACGGTAAGTTACTACGGAAGGAAATCTTGCTTGAAGACCATTTGTTCAAGCGATGGAACATTACAGGGAGCGGAACGATACTTCCTGTACTGTTTCGTTTTCGGTTGGCAGCGGTCCGATCGTCGTAACTTGGGATGCATTATGTGCTCCCACTGCTGTTTTAGCCTATTGCTTGATGGGCTTTACTACCGGCCGTAAGAAAGATATGCACTGATGGAGAGCTCAAGAGTAAAACCGGAGTATTTTCGAGAAGGACCGACTAGAGATCAGGGTGGATCTCTTCAAAATCGTGAACTGAGTTCGCCGTCACAGTTGCCTTACAAGTGTAACGGTGCCTGTTTACATTACCTTGTGAATTTAAAAGTACTACAAACCGCTAACACCGAAGTTAGTGTTTTGCCGAAGAAGTCCCAGTTTTACTCGTGGCTGTATAATGAATCCGCGCCATTTCTACTTTCGTAAGCTACACTCATTAGGACAAAAATGTTCTAGCTATTACCGTTGAGAGCACCGCTCAGCTAGTCTGACGCTTGTCTGAATTTTAAAGGTCAACTAGAATTTGCGTTGACATTCGTCCTCTCGGGCGGCTGCCGTGCGATGGTGTTAAAGGTTCTTTCACGTCCAACTCCCTAGCGCCTTTAATTGTTGCGTGGAAGTCGGTTTTTGAATGCCTTCAATGCCACGCTTTTTGTTGTGTCGCCCCACTTACAGGTTTAAGTCACTTGTATGGAACCCTAAGAGTGACACTGCTGACCACAACGCTGCTCTCTGTTACAGACATAGTTTGCATACAGTGAGGAAACTGTAGAACACTGACAAAATGTCCTCCACCTTATGTCACACCCACGGCACTTGTTTAACTGTACGACGTGTCCAACTGTACAAAATCACCTAGATACCGGTCGCCTTATGTAAGTTAATTTTTTCGATGCCCAACAGAGGGTGTCTAAATCGGACGTTACGGTACTTCCGCAACCGAAGTATCATTTCACGCCGGTCAAGCATCTCGGTTTCCCGCACTCGCTTCTATTTCACAAAGTGCCCCCAAATTTGGTTCATGGTAGAAGGCGGAGACACGTAACGATGGGGAATGTATATTTTGTCCCTGCGGAATACACAAAGGTCAATGGTTTATGCACCAGAACCCCGTTAGCCCATCTGGGAGATGTCTTCCACCGCTGTACCACTTTGAGGTGAGGTCGGATTTCGCAGCGGCCCCACAAACCCTGCAACGTAACATATGGAACTTATGAGTGCGGTGAAACGGAATGGGCGGGAAAAAACGGAACGAACACGCGTTGCATTACGTAGCATGGCATAGAGGGGTTAGTGCAGGCAAGCGATGGAAATGCAAATTACATGGTCAGCGCTCAAATAAAAGCAAGCAAAGCAAACCGTTAAGCGCAAAACGTAAAATTCAGTAACAAAAGCTACATGTAAAAGTGTCCTGGACATTTGGACGTCCTGCACGTTGTTCATGCCATCAACTACAGTTGTCACATGGACCCAATTGGTTACGTCCTCACCATCCAAGTCATCTTAACCACAACCGGAACAATGTTCGTCGTCCAAGGGCGGAAGGTGTTTTTTATGGACATCATGCTTATTCTTTCTAGTGGTATACTTGGACAAGAAGGCGCTGCAAATACGGCGTACTTGGACACTGTTAGCAAACTCCGCGTCGTCCACCATGGCCGGTTGCTCCCCGAAGCTTACTGTCAGAGATATCTGCCGCATGCACTGTTTTCTGCATTTTGAATCAAAACCCGACGTGGACAGTTGGCTTACCCCCGGTTGAGTAGGTGGACGGCTAGGAATTCCCAAGTTAGAGCCACCTGACGACCCTACCGAAACCTTTTCGCCTGATGTAGCTATATCCAAAAACTGTTTGAGCACTTTAATTTCCCAGTCGTTCTTCTCACCTGGAATGCTGCACATGACTTCACAAATGTCTGAAATATGGTTCTTAGTGTCTATCGGTTTGCTTGCTCTACTTTCAACCTTCCCCTTAATTAAACATCCGGAGCGTGCACCGTCAACTGCCAATCATTCCGAATAGTGGGGTAACAACCAACGACTGTCTTGCAGTAAATCGTTTGCCTTCATTAAATCATTATGGCAGCACCACAGTATGTGTCTGCATGGAAGCTCCCAGTTGTGGAAGAATGAACTCGAACATGACCCATTACCCTTCAGGCTAACTATATGCTTATCAACAAACGTCACTTACCCCGGTTACATTCTTGAAACGCAAACGGCCCACTTCCAATTTTCCCCAGTCATCTTGGGTTCTATGGAGTGAGTTGTTCGAACGCATCGGTGCCACCTATAGCACGCCCCGAACGTTGACCCCTTATTAAAAGAATGGCAACCGTCCTCCTGAATTTCATTTCTAGGTACTCATTGCGGTTACTTATTTCCTTCACGCAGTTAAACAATGTAGACCTTGGGGTAAGATTGCCCTTAATATACTTAGTAGCCGCCTCCACCCGATTATTCGTTCTATTACCGTAGTGTACAACACCACGTTCTGCATACGTGGCCCGGTGTTCCTTCAAAGGCAGCAGATGAGTTTGCAGATACTCACCGAGCTCCCCTTTACGATTACTAATACTGCTAACTATGCCATTGAACTCCTCTTCGGACCTGCAATACAGCGGGTCGATCATTTTCTCAACCGGAAAGTTCCTTTCCTCCAAGGAGATTCCTTTCAACCGCCTGCATCTTTCGACTATATGCTGTTTCATATTAAATGAACAGAACAAAATCTTAGCATTTGGAAAATACTCCTCTAAGCATTCCAGTTGAGCCGGATGCCTGTCTACTACAATCATCCGAAAGTCCCTTGTTGGCATCAGCTGAAAGAAGTTGTCCAATATGACAAGCTTTCGTCTTGTGAAAGAAACTATAGAATACGTTCCTTCTTTTACCATTACAATCTGTAACAACAACGTGCCATAAGTGATACGCACCGTTGTTGCACTCCGCCGTTGAATCCGCCATTAGTACAGTCCCATAATTCACGTACAGTTCCTGCAGTCTTTCCGTCGTGAATGAAAATACCAACGGTCTACTTTCAACGTCCATTTTCAAATGCATTGGCCCGAACGGTTCTAACATCTTCCGTATACTCTCTAGATGTTTCCGCAATCGCTTTCTCCGCCTTAACAACCTTACGTTGCTACCATTCATTACTATATCATATTCACGCCTGACGTAATCGATTACTTCCTGCGTCTCACGTAAACTGTCTAAGAGCCCACACACCGCTTCCTCCGCGATACTTTCCAGTTTACGATCGCCTGGATAAACAACCGGGTCAACGGACATTGTCCGGTGATTGTGAACAAGATAACCGTATGAGATACGCAGATCTTCGTCCTTGTACGACACATGGATGACGGAGGGACACTAAAAATCCTCAAACCTGCAACAGCATATAATAAGGAAAACACACGACAAACTCATCTGTGATTCACACCTTCAGCTTGTCTGCTCCTTCTTGCACAGTGCACGCAAAACAGGTAGCACTGCTTGTACATCGCACATTCCGCAATCTCTTTGCGAAAATTCCGGAAGTGCTTTGCACGTGTAACACAATTCTTTCGAACATAACTCATCCTAGTCTCCCACTGAAACATTCGCAACCGTTTATCGAATTCCGTGAAGGCGTCACAAAGGAAATCCTCCGGAAAGTGGGCACGAAAACTTCGCTAAGGCCTACCAGTTCCGGTATATTGCGTGATAACCGGTTATCTGACGGCCACTTTACGTACACCCCAGTTTATACAACACACTAGCCAATAGGAAGCCCCGGTGTCCCACGTCGACCTATGCACACTCTACAGCCGATAACCCACTCTCCCAGATATGTGCATATAGACAAATATATATAATTATAATTACACAACTCGACGTAGCTATTTCTTTTTCTTTCTGTGTAAATAAACTAGTATACAGAAAAATAGATAATTTTGTGCTCCTGGTATGTACGCATATTCTAGTATTAACTGATTTGAAAACGGAATCACCCATCGGTTAATCATAAAATTCGCCCGTTCAAATTATGTTTTCCTGAGAATGAAAAGAAACGCCCCCCCAACCATAGAAAAAACACCATACCGTAGACCTTCAATTGCCCGTCTTGGATTTAACAATGTCAGCGATTAACACACAGCTTCAGTTTGCACAGGGCGAAGTGGCTGGTGCCCATCCAGCGTCCAGAAAATCTGTACCGGAATACCGGAGAATAGCGCACAGAGCTGTGACTGTCCCACTTGAGAAGGGATTTGCGAATATTTCGGGTTCTGCTTCATTGGCGAATATCAAAATTCAAAGCCGGAATGGAACAGAAACTTCGGGTACCCCACTGAGGCTGGGCCTGCAGGTAGAGAAAACACAATTTATGCACACTGTCTACAGACGATCAGCAAGATGTGACCCAGGCCACTGAAGAAAACAGGGCAGATGCGTAGATGCAATGAAGATAATAGACTATATCTGAAAACCGCCCATATTTACACTTGGCAATTATCCGTTTCAAGGGATTCGGCTTGAAGGTCGTTCAAAAGGCAAAACGGTCACTTTGGCGCAAATCCTCGTTTTTAAATATTTTTGGGAATTTTAAACCCAAGAGTTTAGGCATAGTATGTACAATATATGAACTGTAAATAAGCAGCGTTAATGAAAAGTTGGATTACGTCGAATACGTCCCCAAATTACTGGCCTGGTGATGAAACTTTTCCCACCATTCTCGCGAAAACAACCCGTTATTGGAGTTAGCTCAATTTTTCAAGTCTTATAAGTGCGATCATTGACATTTGCGAGATGAAGTGCGTTATCTTATAGCCAGAGAGTGTCTTATTTTGCGGCGTTTTGAAGATATGGTCGAAATAGAAATATACCATGCGATGTTGGCATTGCCTTTCAACAATAACACATACATTTGTTGATGAAACATGTATGACAACATTTCCAGCTTCGTTGTCTATGCGATATTTGTGCTATTTACCCCTTTTTCGCAAGATTGCAGGCAGATGCTGGTCAATGAAACGTTACTCTTAGAAATGGTTGGAAATGATGCTTTCATACGGTTGTTTCAATCTTCGGTGTATATGAAACGGCATAAAAACAGGGTATGAAGTCTCACTCTATCACTAAGAATCTCCAGAAGTAAATTAAACTCATTCTACTGCGTTGTTTCCGACTAGATTGAGGTCGCGTGGCGTTCATACGGAACAATGTGCGGGAACAGATGAAATCAAGCTGCCTGCGGATTACCGGGAGGTATACCTCTCAGCCAGTCACATTGTAATGTTAGAAACGTCAAGTATCCATCGTGGTACAGAAAAATATTCCAATCAATATGAAAATCGACGGAATCAGATATGAGTATTACCATGTACCACAAACGCTCCGAATATAGGTTTATTATCACTTCCCGCACGTGTTCGTTCTCCAAATTGTTCATGGGAAAAGTGGTTTGGAAGGAGCAGCTACTAGTGTGAACATATACGGCATACTCAGGCATTGTTTATATCCTTAGGCAATAGGATGAAGCAGCTACTACTGTGGATGCATGCTGTACGATCGGGAGAACCGAGGACGACCGGTTGAGGATATCACAACGTTTAGACAAAGAATATATTGTCGACCTGCGAGGTCAACGCGAGAGTAAACGGATACCAAGACGGAACGTTAATAGAGGGTAGCGACAAGCCCTACCAGCACATCTGCCCCACCAAATTGGTGGGGCCATGGTTAGGTGACGGTGGGTCGGAGATGGGGCACCACACCATCAAGTGGGGTGGCGTAGTGGTGGTGGTGGTGTTCACGGCGTGGTGACGGTACGGTCTGCATCCGGATCATCCCGTCACCCCACCGTCTTTCAAGTGGGGCGACAGTGGGTTGGCATTATTCCATCCCACACCGCTGCCCCACCCTTAACCCACCAACTAGTCGTTCACCTCACTATGACCCCACCGCCACCCCACCTTAACTCCTCCTCCACCCCATTATGACCCCACCTCCCCCCCACCGCACGAAAATACGCCCCATTGTTGCTTGTTTATCATGGAAACCAAATGTAACTGTACTATAAACACGAAACAATGAAAGCAATTTATCACAGTCGTAATATCCACCGTGACCAATGGATTGTTTTATAACAGACCTGGAAAGATAATTACAAATAACATAGGCAATGGAGAGATTTACAGGGAAATCACAGTTGTTCAGCCTGAAGTCTTCGGTTAATAATTCGTTCTGTTCTGAAACAGCATTCAACAAAAACTGTTCTGTATGTGAGGGCCCACCGGGTCCGCCGAAAGTACCGAAATTTGGATGGGGCAGTCAAAGTTGGGTCAATAATGCAACATAAAATATGCCACAGGGTTTAGTTCGACGGCTTAAACACAGTTAATCCGTCCATATTGAGTCGAACGACCAACTTTGTAGGACCCGTCAACAGATCGGATACCCCATCTAAAGCTTTTCTCTCCCCAAAGTGAAGATATTTCTCAGGCTCAATAGCCCGCAATACGACTGATCGTGGTGACTTCAACAATGTTCATGGATCCCACGGCAAGCTTGGAAGATGGGGACGTAGCACATTCAACAGCAACTTGAACGCGTCCATAGGGACGTTGGTTTGGAGAAACCAGCTGCACAAACTCTCAGCAATATCACAACTGTTCTCTCCAACGTTCTTGAGTTGCAGACAAAGATGTCATTTGCAACCAGGTCCGATGTGAAATAATCGAACGGAAAGTAAACCCACGGTCAATAAAAGAGTCCCGCATGACATTTGTCAGAGCTAATTCGGCGTACGGTGCTATTGGTTGAACCGCAAACGTTGCCGATCTTGACGACATCCGCTGACACCAAGTGAAAACAAAACTAATCAGATGCTAAGAAATGCGCTGATTTATTGTTCACCTCGGTACGAATGCGTGTTTCAAAATGTTCTACAACGATTTCATTATAATCGCGCTTAGGAAATACTGGACCAACGATTACCCGGAAGGGTGACGGAAGCAACCCCATCAGTGAACTTCACAATTATGTTGTGGTTAGCACATATAAACACAGAGAAACGGAATTCAGAAAAATGTGGAATGCGTTTTAAAAAAATCAAACGGGTAGTTGGAAAGAAGGAAACCTACAGATAAGAGTGTCTCATCGTACACAGATGGATGTGTGAACGAGAAGCCATAAAAATGCAATACAGCCCAATAACCCGCTACCACCACGACCGTGACCTTACTTGGAACACACTGCCACCCCACCACGTTGGGTAGTAGGCAGCATGCAAGCAGCGGGGTTGTACGTTCAAGTGCGCGGGGTAGTTCAATTCAATCCACAGGACAGGAGACGGCCAGGAGCCGGAGTATCCAGATTCTTGTGTCGATAAGCCCGGGGCCTTCAACGCTTCGACTTCAAGTTTTCTGATTTCACTTTTATCGGTATATCTACTCGTTCAAACAAAGTTTCAGTACATACGAAAGCTGGGAACAAAAAGAGTACAAGTGGCACTCGTAACTCTAACCTAGTTGAAAATAACGGATAGGCTTGCTACAGAGTTCCCTCTAGAAGTCAACCAGAGGGTTGACTTTGAAAACGTTGCAGGTTCAGTTAACCGGAACCGTCAACACCAGCATGCACGGTCCAATCTACTCCCGCCACAAAGCTCGTGTCTACGGCCGGTGATAGAAGGGAGAGAGCGATTGGAAGTAGTTTGGGGGAGCATGTTTCGGAAGGTTCATGACCATAGGCAAGCAGGGAAATTGGATACAGGTCAGTTGTAGACGACCTAGTAGGATCGTAGCCATGTTCGCGTCCGTCGTAGGCGGTCCTTGCAGAATCTGTAATTTTTCAGCGTCCTCTCGCAGTGCGCGACCCTGGCGTCCCAGTTACCTCTCAATAACTAGAACATACAGTACTTATTAATGGAAAACGGTAATTTTACCAGGTTTCTGTGTTCACTGTGTCAAAAAGAATGGGAATTATTCTACCTTTTTATAATTACTTTCTTTTAAATCCTGTTGATCACGTTCGCTATAGGTGGAACCATCTAAAATTTACGCGGTAAGAAAATACGACAACTACAATAAAAGCTAGATACGGCGGACGTCCACATAGTCTGCAAATCGCGCCGGCCGACGCAACTCTCGATCACGCCTGTTCTGGAGACTTGGCTCCGTCGAAGCAGGCGGAGTCACAACCGTCACTGGAACTGTACGAATGTTAGGCAATGCACTAGCTGTTGAGTATGTTGTTGGCCGTGATTCGATGGTCACATCAGGTACCGCTAAAAACGTCGGCTTCAGTCTATCGATGGAGATAATCTCGCGTTTAGCCTTGCGTTCCAACACGAAAGTCTTATCGTAGCGCGTGAGTACGCAAAATGGACCTGTTTAGGGCGGGTGTAAAGGTCGTTGAGGAGTAACCGCAGACGTCAAAACGTGGGAACAAGTTGATAGACGAGGATTTACATGCGTTGGCATCATCCTTGTTGGGATCGGTCGAAGTCGTCTCATGTGCTGCGACAACCGCCCGCCATAATCCGCGAATTTGATGGGTCCCGTTGCGCGTGGAGCAACCACTTCCCCGGATAAACGTAAGGAGCACCCATAGACTAACTGGGCGGGCGTGGTATGCAGGGCAGCATTCAGTGTATTTCCGATACCTAACAAGACTGATGACAGAACCTCGTGCCACGAAGGGTTGTTGCTAGCGGATTACGAAATTTCCAATTGGCGATGAAAGCGTTAAACTAACCCGTTGACTGTCGGGTGTAAGCTGTCATGCGAATTTGACTACAGCCTGGTGTGTTGAAAAGTGACGTGAATGCCAGGTCAAAATGGGGCCCGCGATCGGCGGTCACTACGGTGGGGTAACCGAACTGGCAACCCAACGTTCCAGGAACGCTCGTACGACGGTTCCCGATGAGCAATTCGTAATTGGTACAGCTTTCAGCCAATGTGTATATCTATGTACACATTTCAAGATATACGTACACCCATTTGAGGGTTGCAGCGGTCCAACTGGGTCAACATGTACGTGATAGGAACGCTCATCAGAAGCTGCGGAGCTTCCTACGGGGGTACGCGTGTGACGGTGAATTTTGGACCGTTGGCATTGTATGCACGCTTTGGCCCATGCGCGGATGTCGCGATTGATGTTGCGCCAGACAAAGCGCTCGGTGATCATTTTGACCGCTGAACGTATGGCTGGGTGAGACGTTGTGTTACGTGTTGGAAATTCGGCGGCGGAAAGCCAGTGGAATAACCGGGCGAGGGAGGCCTCGAGAATTGTCACAAATAATCGTCCCTTCGGATGAATTCGTGGGACCGCTCTCTAGCTTAAGGGAACTGGATCGACAAAGTTGGTATATCTCCGGATCGTTGTCCTGTGCAGCTGCGATTGCTGCCAGATCGATTGAGCTGTCTACCGTGCTCGTTGTAGCATTAATGCGCGAGTGCATCGGCGACTGGGTTCGCAACACCTGAAGTGTGACGGATATCAGTCGTGAACTGAGCGATCTGGGTGTCGGGTTTTTCTAGGGGAGTACCTGTAGGTTGTCGAGCGTAGGGCGTAAGTTAGCAGCTTATGATCTATGAAGACGATGAAATCCCTACCTTCAATGACGTCGAAAATGGCGGATGCCATGATATACCGCCAACAGCTCCTTTCCGAGGGCACTATACCGCGACTCAGTTGGTTGTAAACTTTTAGAAAAAAAGACCAATGGGCATCAGTCGTCGTGCAGTTGCTGGTGCAAGACTGCTCCCACAGCCATGTCTGACGCATCCACAGTTAGGGCTAAAGGGGAGGACGGGTTATGATGTGATAACGATGCTATATTGTCGATATTACTAATAAGTACCGTGGCAGATTTATGATACTGAATGAGACCCAATTGTGAAAAGACGGGGCTTCTGCTGTGTTGGAGCCAGCGACAGAAGCATCACGTCTCAACGAGGCAAACGCTCAACTAGCTGAGCTACGAAGCGGCGTGGGTTCATTGTTGATAGCCCAAGTCAATCGTGTGGAGCAGCTACATGCTACATACACAGAAGTTATTCACATTTCAAATGAATCAGATTGAAACAGCTACCAGTGTGAACGCATACTGCATACCCAGGTCTTCTTTATGAGCCAGGTTAACGGAACCAAGCTGGCGATTTTCTTCTCTGAATATATCAAAATCAATTGTGGGTGATGTTCAATCTATATAAAAATCAAAATCCCCTACTACTCATCAGATATCAAAATCAGTGATGTTTGATAGTGAATCCATGTATATTGTGCTGTATACAACTCTTCTGTGGGATATAAGGTGGAAAACAGTTCGACGAGTTGGCTCGCGGAACTTCCCTTTTCCGGGTATGACTAGGAAGTGGTAAGTGGCGAACAGCCAGGTTCATACATTGACGATAGACTGAAAGTGTAATATGTATACTGCAACCGGCTTACTCGGATATGTCTTCAATATTTTCTGTTTATACAATTCATTAAACCTGGGAAACTTTGAGGTGGGGATCTAAAGGATAGGCAGGGATAAATCGAAAAGCTTGCTGATAACTACCGATGAGGAAACTTAACGGTAGTTGCAGTCCGTATGTGAGAAAACAAACAACAGTCGCCTCATACAGTTACGGGATTCCGTTTGCGCCACAAAACCTCTTGTACGTGCGAGTTAAATGACTGTCGAATTGATCGAGATGGTGGTCTAAAGTGCTTCTTGGCCAACTAACATGGGTTCTAAATGATGGTTAAGAAATAACGTAAAATAGCTATACCTTCTGATGAGCCCGGAGGCCTCTGAGCCGAGATGACTTACATCTCAAGACACGATGACAATGCGTGTTCAGGCAATGCTGGAACATCTGCAGTAGAACGTGGTTGTCTAGAAGTTAAACAAGCAACAGATAATAAATAAGTGCCGCTGAATTCTGACGTTGGTAAAAATGTTGAACAACAGTTGTTAGCAACGGAGTTCTCAATGACAGGTTCAATTGACAAGTCATGGTTGAAATTGTACAAGGTGTGCTGATGAATAGAAAATCGTGTGTCCAATCCGTAATGTCATAGAAAGTTATTATAACTTCAACACAGGTGACTCCCGCGTATTATTGCAGCCTCAATTCCTGGCTACCATATTGCCAAAATAGCTTATGCCCCATTACAGTGAGCAGTAATAATGGTAATCAGATCACACAGACTAAAGCTCACATTATGCCTGGAAATCGCCCACTGCAGTCGTATCTCCTTGTCCACGGTGTCGGTAAAAACCTGGTGTTCGCAGTTCCACATGGTGTTGATTATACTACTTCACATTTGAGTTAGCTGTCATCAACAGTTTACTGGATTATCTAATGCACACATTACAAAAAAATATTGTGAAACTTATATTGTGCATGTTCTTCATTCTTTTGTTGCCAAAACTAGTTAACTCGACCAGAATCCAAATTTCTGCTACCTCGCCAACCAACCTCTTTATCTAACTATTGCAATTCCTTAACGTCCCTGATAAAAATCCTCGACATGTTAAAGCAAACATATATCTTACAGCAAAATGGACACATTTCATGCTTCATAAAATACTCCGTCAATTACCATACAGAATATATTAAGCCTCCCATATTAACGGTCTACTCATGTGGGCATTTATTCCCTGCGGGTACTTTTCAGCCTTGAAGGTCGTCCTGAAGAGAAAACGGTCATTTTTGCGCGAATCTTTGTTTTTAAATAATTTTAGAAATGTCAAAATCGAACCTACTGCTCATTAATTGTAAATAAGCGATGTTAATTGGGAAATGGAATACATCGAATTAGTGCTAAAATTACTAGTTTGGTACCGAAAACATTTCCCACCATTTTATCGAATGCAACCCATTACGAGCGTCTACTGTGCTTTCACTTGAAGAGTCCCAGAGGATAAATGTTAGGACGCCCCACTCATCACAAGTCATTTATCGTGCCCCGTCCGCAGCCTCAGAATGGGATGAAAGAATGCACAGTGCCATCAGACGGGCCACCGCAATCCCCGGACATCGCACCATCGTTCTAGGGGACTTCAACCACCCGTATGCAGGTCCCTCCAACGGGCTAACGTCTGGTATTGCGGCCACGGAATTCTACAACCTCGTGCAGGAAGTAGGATTCACCCAGCATGCCAGTCAACCCACAAGGTGGATAGAAGGTCACAGACCATCCCGACTAGACATGGTGTTAACTATTGAGCCCCATATGGTGGATATAGTCGAAGTTGGTGCATCACTAGGTGCGAGCGACCATGCCACAATCAGTTTTCGCTTAATATACAACGTCACGATCATCCGCCCTGTACTGTCGGTTCGAAGTAACTTCAGACGAGTCAACTTTCGAAAGATGCGAGAACATTTATCCCAAGCTAACCGACCACCATCTGGAGAACGTAGCATGGTAGACGAACATCTAGAGCGTATTATGTCACACTTGAACACCGCGATAACTAGTTCAGTCCCACTTCATACTCCATGCCCCACTTGTAAGTCGTCCTGGCTCAAGCCATCGACCAAGCGTCTAATGAGAGAGAAGTGGGCTCTGTGGGAGACATTTATCCTTAAAGGAGATGGTGCATCACACCTGGCCAGCAAATGCTGTCGTAATTAATGCACGGCAGCCGTACGCGTTGACCGCAGGGCTCACCAAATATCACTTGCGAGATTCATCGCCGATTACCCTAAAAGAGTTTCCGGGCACATGACCTCCCTGACCAGATCGAAAGCTGTCATATCCTCTCTCATGGGACCTTCAGGACTGTCTACCTCTAACTACGAGGCAGCTGAGATATTACGTGCTCAGTATCCGTACGCGCCGATTGCAGGGCTCACCAAGTATCA
>JTDE01004305.1:30771-45807 GCA_014338405.1 Paragonimus skrjabini miyazakii
CCGGACGGAGCAGTCAGATGTCCCGAGGATCTCGGAGTGGAGCTACTCTGAGGTGGCAGGCTTACTGATCTGGTGTATGCGGACGACATTGCTTCTCTAATTTAATCAGCAAAAAAAAGCAGACCATGCTGAGTCGGTTACACGATGTGACTGGTCTGTGTGATATGCACCTTGTACTTTCAATGTCCGAGGTGTTGTTAGAAGAGTGGGTTAGTACTGATCCTGTCTTTGTTATTGCTGGTAGATCGCTGGAAACTATCGACCACTTCATCTACCTGGCAGTGTCAGTTCGCTAGCCTGTGACACTGCTGTCGAGATGTACACGAAGATAGCGAGAGCATAGTGCATTCGCCATCTCTCATGACATCACAAAGACGTCTCTTCTTAGAATAAAGATAGAGTTTATGGTGCGCGTGTGCGCTCAATTTTTTTATGTGGATCAGAGACCTGGCCCATATTTACAAAAGATGCATCTGGATTCTCGGGGTTTGACTACCGCCGACTCCACCAGTTATCACATACCAAGTGGTTTCACTTTGTGAGCAACGCGACGTTCCATTGGCACGTATTTGGGAAGTGTGTAAATTCGCGGTGGTGAGTTTCGCTGGTTGGGCCAGGTATTCCGTGTACCGGCTGAGCGTCTGCCGCACCGCACATTGTTCTATATGGCTGTCAAAGGTTGGATGAGACAGCCAAGCAATGATTTGGTTGCGGGTTATGAAAGCCCTGGTCGTCCCATTGGGCAGGGTTGTAAGGTGTTCTCCGTCTGGTTGGTGAGTTTGCGACTACCTACGGTGGTCGAGAACATTGTCTCAATCGTTGGCAAGCCTGTATCTGCAAATTCAACTCTCCTTCGCGAAACGCAATCACTCTTGTTTGTTTGTTTTCCTCGTATTCCTTTTTTCGCCGTGCTTTTGTGCTTATTTATTGTTTTACTCCATGGACCGTTGTCAGGACCAGCAGCAGCCCGAGCCATAGTACCCACGCGGATGACTCAAGGCTGGAAATGATGATGATGATGATGAGACCGTGCAATTAGAACGCGGTAGATGACTTGCAATACCGATATGAAAATTCACCAGGCACGCAGTAATCTAGGGTATCGGTCAATCGGATACGCTAGTTACGGTGGATCCCAGCTTGTTGACAATATCGTGTTCATGTGCAGAGTTCCTTTTACATTCTCGGTCAAACGCACTTTTCAACACTGAGTTTGGTCGTAAACCAGATGTCAGGATGGGCAGTGTTGTGAAACGTGTCAAACACGCGACGTAAGAAGGTCAGCGACACAAGTGGAAGGATGTGTCCTGTAGAGATGTCGCACAAAATCGTTTCAGGTATCATCGGTAATGGCAGATCCTCAAGGTGCAACGAAGACTGATGGCAGGATGCCTGGAAATCAGTTCCACTGTGGTGCGCGTCGGTCATGGCTGTTAAGTCAACGGCATCGTGGCCAATAAATGGTGATACCTGTAATAGTGCAGCTGCCACAACGTTTTCGCTACCAGGGGCGCGCACTTCTGTCGAAAACTGATGTGAACCCAAGACAGCGCACTTCGCCGGGCGGGTGACAATCGGGACGATTACGGAAGACGTATGCCAGCGGTTTGTGATCAACAAAAATCAGGAACTGACTACCTTAGGGGGCATATCGAAAGGGATGCACGGCTGACTAGGTACCTAATAAATCATAACCGAACGTGCTGTGTGTAGTCTGCGCGGGCTTCAGGCATCTGGAGAAAAACGAAAGTGGTCCCCACAGTCAGCAAATGAACTGTTGGAGTATAGTGTCAACCGCTGTGTCGTACGCATCCATGCTTATGCTGAGGGTGTCACTTGCGTCGAAGTGATGCGACATTACTGCAACTTCTAGTGCATGTTTAATGCCATCGATGGAGTTGATAGCCGCCGTTGACAACTCAATGTTGCCTTTAGTACGGTCACGGAGTAAGTCGGTCAAGGGATGCATCAATTGTGCGTTATGCGGAATAAGTCAGCGGTAGTAGTTGACTATGTCGTTAAAACGACGGACAGCAACAAGCGTTGTAGGATGTGGAAAATCGCGAATAGCCTGCACCTGGTCGGTCAGCGAGTGAATACGATGTTGATCGATGTGTTGTCCCAAGAATCTGACTATTGGTTGGCCAACTACACACTTGTCCGCACCAACAGTGACGTTGAACGCTTTAAGTCGTTCGAAAACTGTCGCGGTCTGTTCTGTTGTTCTTTAGAGGCGCTTGTCACTAGAAGGTCATAAATATAAGGATCGTCGAAGTTTAAGCTCCATGTGACACCGTCTATAATTCGTTTGACTGCTTGAACGACATCCCTAAGACCAGTCGGCGTGCGTAGAAATTTGAACAAGCCGAATGGCATAATCACCGCCGTCTCGTTATTGTCAACAGTATCTGGAATCTAGTGATGAGCACGGACCGGATCGAGTTCCGAGAATACACGAGTGCCTTTAAGGCTAGCTGTGATGACCTGAATATGCGTAATAAGATATCTGTCGGATACTGTGGCGTTGTTGAGCGTTCGGAAATCAGTCAGTCCTCTAACTCTTTGGCACCGTATGGAAAGGCTAGGCTCAGCGGCTATTCGATGGGCGGATGATGCCAAGCTGGAGCATGTGCTCGAACTCAGCACGCACTGTTCTCAGTTTCTCTGGTGTTAAGTAACGGGCTTTGGTGAATGCTGGCGGGCCAGTTGCAACAACGTGATATTGCGTTGCACCAGTGACTTGCACAAGTGATGTCGGCTGCTGGTAAACGGTTGGAATCTGTTCGACGAGTGTAGCGTAATTATCTGTAAACATGTTGCGGTACACGACTGATGGAAGCCGTGCTGGCCCGAGTGCCGATAGCAGAGATCCATTATACGGTCGACTAGTCGACAATGTCTTGCGTCGACTAACTGGTCAAAATATAAAAATGTGTGCCAATGAGATGGAGGCCTATCGGAAAGCGAGACAGAGGCCAAATTTAAGTGTACGTGAACGCTGACCATAAATGGTCATGGACGTACTGTTTGCCGCGCGTGAGATGAACTGCGCAGTTTGTTCACGAGACTGTTGTGAAGACGCTGACCTCTGTACCGGTATTGGTCAGGTAGCTAACTCCGGATTCACGATCTGGAATTATAAGCAGACGACTGCGATGACCAGCAATGTTGGTCACCAGAGCGTGCTGATGCGCTAGTTCTTATTATCTTTTCTGAAGAAGAAACAGGGAATGTGGAAGAATTGGGCAGGACTACCGAACTGACAGTAGTAGCATCATTGTTTGAGAATGACACTCTCTGTAGGCGTTCGTCCATTGCGAGCAATACACTCAGATGTCCGTCGGTTCGATTTACGGAATGGGGCATGCGAGCATGAGCTTTGCATACTGAGAACTTGTATTTGGCTTGTGAGGTCGTCCGCACAATCGGTTAAGGGTACCAGTGCTTCCGCCGCCTTCTCGGACATTTCGGAGACCTGCTTCCTGTATATCCTAGATGTCGACAGGTGTTCGTTGTCTGGGGATTGGCGTTTAGGATATTCTGTATATCATTGGCAGACGTTGGATTCACTTCTCCTTCCCGAACGTTTCGAGCTGTGTGGTTGCGTGAAGCGGAGAAGTCTTGAAGGCTTCTAATCCCCTAATTCGGTCCTCACAAGCAGCCGGGCAATGTTTTTTCGATGATAGGTCGACATGTTTGATAACAGCCTCTTTGACTTACTTCTATGCATTTGTGTAGGTAACACTAAATGACCCCAAAAAGTGGTAAATGTTCCATAATAAGAGAAGAAAAACGGTGGTTTCGTTAGTGAATAAGGAAAAGGGTGTAGAGGGGGGAAACTTCAAACCGTTGCAACATCAACGCCACTGACTTCCATTCTTCGCAGTATCAGACAGCGTCGCCAGCCAGAGGTGTTCGTTGTTTCTCGGACCTCATACAAGAAGCCTAAAGCGCTCTACTGAAGCCAGCTGTAGTATCAGTGATCTCATACACCGGACCCAAGTTGTATGCTAGCCACCAGACTGCCGCTTCCACCTTAACACTACCCGCAAACAAGGCATGGTACGACAAGCGGCAATTTGGCTTCCGCAATATGTAGTCAAGCCGATAAATCCCATGAAGCAAGGTCACTACGCTCAGGGGTCGACAGTCTGTCTGTCCCAAAGACATGTCGCCGGACTTCGTCATTACTGACAAAGTGATCCCAGTACACATCGTTAATGCCTCAGATATCGAAGGTTAAAAATGGACACTGGGATCATTCTCATAGTGGTGTTGTGCACTCGACCTTTCACAAAAAGACTGAGACCATGTCACCACCAAAGATGGTATGCGTGAGCAAACACCATTTGAACCCTAGCTATACGATTTGTGATCTCAACGGATATACCACTGATGCAGCTCCCAAAGTACGCGAACTTCACGATTACTTCGAACGACTCTATATCAAGGATGAGAGCAGGCGCAGAGTTATGTCAATCTTGTAACAGCATGTTGCACTTAGTGCAACGGACATACCAAACGGACAAATTGAAGCTTCCAGTCCGCTAAAATTTTCTGGGCACACAGACTAGAACACTATGAACAGTATACTTTATCTGTGAAAGGCGCATGCCTGAGAGCAGTTTCACACCACCACATTCCCAGTCTGTCAGGGCACACTCTAGGGGCACGTCTACTGCAAAGTTAAACAGAGAAGTTAAGGGCAGATAGCCTTGTACTCCACTTGAGATGCTAAAGGTTGTAGACACGCTGCTGCACACCTTAACCCCGCCCGAGTTCTCGCGGCAAATTGCTTTCAGGATATTCACATACTTCTTGGAATACACCTCTTCGATAGACGGTCCCAGATCATAGTTCTGCTAACTGAACCAAGAGTCACTCCGATGTCTAAAATGACAGTTGTCGACCCTCTATACGAATGGCGGACTGTGAAAGTGTGATCTAAGCTGCCACGGCCAGGGCGAAACCCAGCTTGCTTCTCACTGATATGCTGTTCGCGCGTTTCGTTTAGTCTATGAAGTACGATGACTGAAAACAGCTCCAACGCAACAGGAATTCGGCTAATCCCTCTATGATTTGCACTCGAAGTGCACCAGCCCTTTCTGAAAATGAAGATGCTGTAATCCAATTGTCAGTTATTTGAAACGAGTTCATTGGTTCGGAGTTTCACGAATGGAGCCATCAGCAATTTAGCCACGACTGGACCTCTACTTACAAAATATGCAGTAAGGAGTTAGTCTGCACCGGGTGCTCTTTGGCGTTTCAGGAACTAGTTCTAAAGTGGAACTTCTAAGTTGGAGAGAGGTCAGTAGATCAATGAGCGCAGGCAAAGCGCGAAGGCATGATCAATGACGCGGGTGGTTAACTGAGCCGCTGCTGGAAATGCACAGCCCAGTGTCGTAAGTGTCAGTGCAGGTTATGAACAGACCTGTCACTGGCTTCGCAGATTATCTCGTTCACACGTGGCTTCGTGCTGAAATTTGTTGGGATGAGATGGAAACGTTCTGGAGAGCTCTCGTTGACAGCAGTTTGGTCCATCCCGATAGCGTGTTGTGTCCACCAGGCCTCACGATTCTTTTATAGTTGCATCTCGAGTTTCAAGCGAGTAGTAGTTTTGCGGACTGAATGGTACTCGCTACTGGATGGAATATTCCGATGAGCCTTAGGAACTTTGAGTGATCGCATAGAGAGTGAGTAGTTGGCAGTTGAACGATTGGTAGTCCCTCAGAAGGCGGTATCACACATATGCATTGCATGCAGTATATGTGCCTTAATGTTATCCGGTGTGTGGCTACTTAGACTCGAGCAAGCGCGCTCTGGTAGGTATGGAGCGTTTGTATTCCTCCTAGTTTCGATACGTGAGGTTGGGCTTGACGACGAATGGACCTCCCGCCAAAACGTAGAGCGAACTTGGCACATACCAGTGCGTGGGTGGAATGCATTCCTGCGCTCTAGGTTGTGTTGCAACCCCGGAAACAGCCACGTCATGTGGGAAATCTGTGTCCATGATTGACTCAGGGATGAAAATCGTCAGGTAGCATATTAACGTCTACAACGCCGAAAATTAGCCCTCACCAGAAACATACCGTTATCGGCACACGGTTGCAACAAATGTTTACTGTTGTCTACTCGGCAAATAACGTAAGAGCGCTGGCCATCTAAGCCACGTTCTTCCGCGCTGAGTCTGTCTACTTGATCGTTCAAATCCACAGCCAGTATTACAATGCCCATGATGAGCCGTGCGGTGTGCACGAGGTTAGTGAGCCGGTGACAAAAATCATCTTTGACTGCCTCTGGACTACAGTTTGTATCACAACGACAAACAGACAGCATTTGTTATAGGTGCCTCTCGATGCTCCAACCGTACCCTCAAGTCGGACAACACAAACACGATTGTTGACAGGTATCCAGTCAAGTGGCACCTTCTCTGTGTATGCGTTCAGGAGAATCCCGACGCCGGTCTGACTAAGGGCTATATCCACGGGGTCTTCAAACAAACGCACCGTGAAGCGGCGATGAGTTATATTCCTGAAGTCATGTTTCAGCAGATATCGATGGCGAGGTTCTTCAGAGTACGTACAGAAGCCGCTTGTTTACGTGCTTCATATTCGTTGTGATTTCTCTTTGTATGCTGGGTTCGTTACCTGGCTTGTCCTGGACTCTTCGCTCGTCAGTACTGTTCGATAAACATTCCTTTCAGCATCGTTCGATTATCAGTTAACCGTCTTGGTGTTATGGGCACAACGTTTCAGCAAACTGTGGTTGTTCCAGGGTGCACGACAGTCATCTGACCAAACTGTTGTATGATCGAAATGTATCAACGGTTGGGCTGAACAAAGCGATCTGCATGTGATGTAATACCAGTTGTGTTGAAATATGATATTCGGGATATAGACACCGGGAAATGTGCTAGTTTCCAACACTCAACCGCCAGTTGGTTGTGCTCGGACGTCAAGCTTACCACCCAGTCGCTTCTCTTCAGGATCAAGTTGAGCATTCACATCGCGTTTCATAACATTGATCCATTACTCTTTATTCTGCCCCCGGAAGGTCAATGAGAGCATCGTAGAACGCATCCTCCACATTATCTGAATTACTCTATGTTAGAGTTTAATTCGATAGCCTGAACACAGCGTCCTTTCGATTTGCTTTACCAGGATGTAACCGATGTGCTGTCTGACAAAGCACGAACGATTATCTACTGAAATTGATTCGAGAAAGGATTTTTCCGCTCAGTAACCCAGTATGATCCTTCACTCTGACTTGCCCGCAAGCTTACGTTTCAACACCTCCTGGAATCCTTTGAGAGAAGTTATTGTTTCGCAGTTATTTGAAGGTGAGTGTAAGCGAATAACGTTGTTAGAATAGTGGACTATGGTCTCGGTGTTGCGACACACTTGAAGTTCCATATTTGACAACACTCACCAGAGCGGTTAGCCTACATGCTTGTCGGACAGTGTAAACACTAAAAGCCCCCTGTTTACCCGTTGTCTTGAGTTTAAGAAACAGTCACCACAGAGAGGCGCAAGTAAGACATGATGATTTGAGGCGATGTAAAACAGGAAACGTGTAGTGATTAAATACCCCATCTGTCTGGGGAATGATAGCCGATACTCCCTGGTTTTTTACGCCCTGCAAGGGGTTGATCTGAAAGACTCCAACCGGGGTCTGATTCAAAAGATTGATCTGTGAGACCTCAGATTATGGGATTTTTTTTCTTCGAGAATCCTACCAGAAGTTAGTGGCTGAAGAGTGCGACCCACCTGACTTGCTTGATCTGAGAGTGCAGTGAATGTTGTATTTATGTCGCATTACCTTTCTGCTTCTTACCGTACACTTTTTCAACGCAACGGTAAGCGTTAAATGATGCCAAAATTTAGTCGTTTTTCAAGTAATCCGCCGCTGATCACAATCAACTGTGTTTAAGGGCATACTTTCGACCCGATATGTGTTTTGATTAGTCGCCCGGTGGTAATTGCGGCTCTGATACGCAATCTTACGATGATTGGTGGGCATTTTTACTAATCTACCTTGAGGGCATTGTGTCAGTTGATAGCTTTATTTATATATGTTGATAAGTGTCTTGTCGTTTCTGGATATTTAGGGTTCATTACAGTTATTGAACGATCTCTCAGAGTGTAATATGTACTAGAAAATTTCATAGCAAACCACACATTCTTTCTCGTCCGGCAAAGTGAGTTTTTTAAGCGGTTTTATGTTTCATGCCAATTCGGGCTCATCAGTTCGAACTCACTAGTACTGTCCTCTTCACAATGACTGTCAAGGGTCCTTTCTGGATAATTTTAGACAATTTTGCTACTCACTACGATTAGACCATCAACAGACTGTGGTCCGTCCTGACCAAGATTTTGCGGATGTCCACATGACATAAGTTTCAAATGACCCCTGGTTTATCCTGCCGTCCGCCATGAGTATAGAAAACAACTTGAGATCTCCATAGCCCTTGATTGTGTGAATTAAGTGGTTTTTGGTGAGGCAGATTAATAGTGTACCCGACAAATCTGGGACACAACTGCGTGCATATTTCATAAGCACCTAATGTTCATTTGTATTATCTGCGAATAAGCTTTATGAATGCCAACTCATCGCTTGCTACGCTATGCATTTTCCGCTGGATTCGGATTATCGTGCAGGCGATTATCTGGTTTCAAGCGATGAAGGCTTAACCCCGCAGAGCATCACCAGCTTTGTAACTGAAGCTCGATGCGCATTTGTGGTCAGATACGCCGAGAAGCGGCGCGCTTCTAGCTCGATGGTACTAATAGCATTATATCTATCCTTCTTTTATACCCTTTTGTGCTCCGATTTTTTTCATTTACAGTAACGTCTAGATACAATGTTTGTTCCGCCATGTGTAGTCACGTATTTTGCCTATGATTCTGTCCGTCGTCGTACCTGCTGCCGCATTTTCGCTACCCTAAAGCTACTTTTTTTTCAGACACGAAGAAAACCACCACAGTAGCTTGCCTTTATCAGGTAAGCCCTTCTTTTCAGAGTTTTGATGTAACTCCTAAGTGTTTAGTCAGTGGGATGAACTGCTTACCACTTCACTGGATAGGGTACTACTGTGAAGATAAACGTTTACAATGATAGTCATGTTCTTTCGTCCCATCTACTGTTTGTTCATCTTGGATTTGCGCGAGTATTTCCATAAGCGTATCAATTTTTGGAATTTTAATGACTGTATTTTTTCAAGCGACAGTTTGAACGTGGTTCCCAAACTGTTCAGACTATCGCCCATCTCATTCAGTATACATTGCGTAAACACTAATCTTCGAACAGTGGCAACCCAACACACTTTGGAGTTATCCAGTATAGAACCACATATAAGTTCAAAGGCCAGTGCGATGGCTGAGCTTGGTTAGAACATATCAATGTGGCTTCGAATTGTATTTTATAAAAAGCCTTAGATAACCATATTCAGAAATGTGAAACGTCTTTGTCGCTCTCTTCCTGGTCTCTATTATCACTGATCGCCTACCACTCCAGATAATAATTGTTTTCAATCGCAGCACCTGACAGTCGATCTCGATGTGAATGTCATGTTTAAGCTGTCCACACTTTGTGGGATCTAACGGTTCATGTACATTTGTCAACTATACACTGAATTGTGCAGTTAACCTGTGAATAATTGCTGACGGTTTACTGTTTTAATGAGGCACTGCCAAAAGTACTTTAATAGCTTTTCTGTCCATGTTCAAGAATCCACAGCCAATCGTTCGACGCTAGAAGGTACCCTGAATCGACTCGCCCAAAGGCTAGATCACATTGATTCTTCCCTTGAAGCCTTGTCAGCTGGCACACGGACACCGTCAGCGAAACCTGTTGAACAAATAACACCCACCAAATTTATTTCGACAGACTCCCGGGTTTCGCCGGGGCGTGCACGTAAGTTCACTGGTGTTTACGTTTTATTTCTCGATCCTATAACGCATGTTCATCCACGACTTAGAGACTTTTCACTTTGATCCGATGTGAATGTAGTTTTGCAATCGTTACACTCGTGTAACCTCAAAATCTGTCCGAATTTAAAAACAGGCATTTTCGTTTTTAACTTTTTCAACACACTCGGGTAGTGTCCAGAACAGGCATAGTGTGTAAACGCCCAAAATTGACCTCTGGAGTCTGCCGTTTATAAGAATTCTGTGTACATGAAGTAGAACTAAACAGAGGTCCCCTGAACCTCTTGTCCTTTAGTATTAAGTATGGTTTAAAATGAGAACTGTTCAGTTAATTATGGACCTCGGCCATTTTGTCTTGTTCACACTCTTGATCAGGGCAACTAGGGTAAGGCCACATACGGGGACCTCTCTAAACTCATAGTTGCCTTGTGACCGATGATCAACTAGGTTTCGAGTAGTTATATTTAACTAATATGCCGAATGAGTGAGAATGTGTTCTTTGTTCGTTCTCGTTCCTGCTCCTTTTGAGTCCAAAAAAGTGATTTTTCGCTGGATTCTTTTCCAGTTCCTGTCAAAATTTCTGACATGCATGTTGTATTCTCCATGCGTTTATCAAATTGATTGGAGGAGCTGAATTGAAACTTTTTGTCTGCCTTGCACTGTGCACAGATCCATCAGAATCGTGGTCAGCGACACGTTTTCTTCGTGGCCGGACGATTCCACATCGATAGAACCCGAAGACCAAATTCTCCATAGTCATTTTGGTTAAGTGAAATCTATTATCATCAGGCTCGTTGCAGTTCAGTCGTAGTGAGGCCCGCCTACCGATCACACGATCGCTGGTTTGACCACTTTTAAATCTATTATTTCTAGTTAGGCTTGCACGGCTTAGTGGCGCGAAGGCCGAAAACGTACTTCTTTGCTGTCATCCAGTCGCTGGTTTATCACTGGCAGACTGTAGCACAGTAGGGCCACACAAATGCGTAGAGAGAAGAGTGTGCCACCCAGATCGCCCTTAACATATGATTACAAGTTTCAGGTTAGTCATAGCTTGTACCACCGCACTTACTTTAGCCCTCTATACTAAAGACCCTGGGGCGATACGAAAATTATCGATCTCTACTGTTTATTATTCTCACCTGACGACACGATGTTTTATTCAAGGATGTCTTGGTAATGGCTTAAGCGTTTGTTTTATCTCTAGAGGCTTCCACACCACTGGCTGCGAATGACGGAGTCAAAAAGCGTGCTCCCACACCAGCCCGTGTATCGGATCCTCGACATCTTGAACATTTGAAAAACACGATCGACCATGTTCTGCATCGTATTCAGCGAGACAAGCAAGTCGGATCGATGACAACTTTTGAAAATCAGTTGACGGCCATCACATTTCTGATGGAGGCTTCCAGCGACCCTCCGCAACTGGGTGCTGATAAGTCGTTTGTTGAGGAATCTAATGCTGTAGAGGCTTCGAGCGGCAAAAAGCGGAAACATAAAAAGCACAAACACCATTTCATTAGTTCACAGCCGGGTGAAAATTTGGTCGATATGGATTCCAGTTTCTAAAAATAACACCACTCAACACGTGTGTGTATATATATAAATATATTGTATTCATATTTTGTGTACAACAAGTTTGCGATTCAGCTTGTTCCTCATATATTGTGTACACTTTTACACCAATGCGATCGAACTGATCGAAAGACGCTGTCTCCAGCTTTCCTTGTTACTAGTCCCATGCAACCGCAATGCTTTGATTCATATTCAGCGATAGCGGTGTTTCACGTAATGAAAACGTTTGAGCAACACGTGAACAGACGTGTATAAAAAAGGATTATTAAAACAGAAAGCAAAAGATATCCAACGACGGTCGAATCATAGTCTACGTAGTGCCATTCTGTTCAATTTAGTCCTCATTCGAGCCGATCTTACTTCTTGCTCCGGAGAAGGCATTCTGGAAATAAAAGCGTATAATGTGTACCCTAAAAACGAATGCATAAATGCATCTTTCCTCATGCAAAAAGTTAGGAATGCTGCAACAACTCTATTTATATGTAAACAGCCTGACGACATCCAGCCTATGTGACTTCGGGCGTCAACTCACACAGAAACTGAAAATTCAACGTAGATCTGTCAAATTAGATGTTAAGGGATCTCTTAAACAGAGCTCTTCCCAGCCGCGCATATCGAGAACAATAACTCAAAACGAGTATTACCTGAGCACAGAGCGTGATTTTCTGACAGAACATTTTTCACTCGGCGAATGTTCTCTGCGACAGTTGAAACAGACGGAAATGCCACAATTAGCCGACTGACAGTGCAACCGATTGGGCCATTGAGAGGGATAATAATAGGCAACTCCGGAACAAACTGGGCAAGCGTGCAAATGAGCACATACCTGAAAATGTGACGAAGGCGGAAGATGGACACAGCAGTTGTCATGAAATTCATTATCGTATTCATTCGTTCATTTGATGACGGATCCTAGTATGTATTTGAATCATTAAAAGAAGACAATTGCTACTCAGTCTGCACCCATTCCAAGTGTCCAACACACGTATGCAGTCGATGCCGCCTGTAATGAACAGCTGAATGTACCAGCCATATATTTTATGGCTTCAAGTCTTATGTTTACGATGAAATATTTTAGCGTAGTCAATTTTCAGGGAAGCGGTGATCTTAAACTTGCAGTGTTCGTTAGCTGTAATTCAGCAGATTTTTGAAGAAAAAAAGTCGTACTGGAGCATGCGAATTATGTAAACGAAACGTTTGAAGTAGATAAGACCGGTTGTGTTCACGTTCTTTTGTATACAAGCGTTGATGGTGTCGCCGAACCGACTGCGTTATCCAAGTAAGCTGTCTTTATATGGCGAAATATCGGTCTGCCATTGCTTTGATGGCAACTCAATCACCCGTTTCCAGGCACGGGACTGTGCGTTCACTAGCGAGTTATCCAGCTATTTAAGGATTCTGACATTTGTGTGCACATATATTGGAATGACAATCCATCTGATTTGAATTCAGGTACTATGCAAACGTTTCCGGACACGTCATTACCAACCGAAGGTCGACTTTCAGCTCTGGCAATTGTGTAATATTTTAAAATTGAACACCACCCACATTTGATCGCAGCCTTCGCATTCAGTTAAGTCTTTCGGCTAGCCCACTTCGAAAGGAAGCACTGGACTCGTGTTTCGCTCTTATTAGAGCTCATCAATAGTGTATATCCTTGTCCGGATCAGAGTTTACGCTCTGACCTTCTTGCTCGTGAGACTATCGTGTTAACCACAACGCCAGCAACCTCACAATAGGCATGACCTGATAATCTAATCCAAACGCTCAACCACAACCTTGTATGAATAGTGTTCAGCCTGCCCGATCATTTCGAAAAGAGAATCACTCTGTTCTATCCAATCGATAACCCCGTGATCAGGACCTATCAGTTAGTAATTGTGCAATAGATTGTAGCTCCACTGGTGTGGCTGTCATTACCAGCAACTGATTCTCCTGTAAAACCGTGTGGGCCTCTTCGGGGTGCTGTGGCATAGGCATGTCACGCTGGCTATTAATTTCTGCACACCCCAATAGTCAGTATACATGTGGGTTTTCGGACAGCTTGCTTTTTTACCACTGGGCAACCATGGTTTAAACGGCCTAACAGTGTATTCTGTTGAATTTAGAAAGTCTTCGTTTTAAAGTGGCGCCTATGAGCACTCTCATTACATAACTCAGTGCTAGGTACGTGTGATGTACTGTCAGGTAACGTATTAAATAACTGCTGACTCATGAGGATATCAAACATTGATAAGCAAGCTCGAGTTTACAACTGTTACAGCTGACTCCTGTTAAACACAAATGTAAATAACTGATAGGACAAAGCTGGACGAATACAAATACCCTCCGATTGACCCGAAGTGCAAGGACCCATAAAAACACCGGCAGAGCAGATACCGGATAGGATGGTTGTCAGATGCTTCCCGAATTTACATGTAATACTTGTCTGCATTGAAAGAAATAAGTGATCGCGCGATGATATATTTGAATCCCACACTTAACCATTATCTTAGTAACGGCGTGATGTATCAGAATTCTGACAGCGGAATCGTGTTCTTCCTGCTAGGTTTACCTCAACCATAACAACCAGGCTGCTTTTGCAAGGTTAGACAAAAGAGATTTTAAACCATGAGAAGAATTAACGTCACAAGGTGTCAGGGTCATGAGCAGGTGAACCTGACGAGACCAAACTGCTTCCTAATGTTGCCTAAAAAATTTCCGAATATTTTGTAACATTCCAAAGCATATTTGATAAAAAAATAAACTCACACTGAGGGCATCTGCAGTCAAGGTGGCATGAGACGTAGATACTTGGTTGTAAGATACGTTAGCCAACGGCACACGAGACTTCTGGCAGCTTTGCGATGGAACAACAGTGTAATTTTCCTGAAAGTAATAGTCGTTTGGTCGGAAAGAAGCCCTATGCTACCTTGTCGTTTTTGTCATCTGATGAAAGTACATATCTGTTAAACATATGTGGTAGAATTTTATTCAGAGTATTCCAGTTTCGGGAAACACATAGCATATTGATGCGATCAAGAACAGGTATGTAGCCAATAATGCGCTGAACGAGATAGTTCGTACGATCAAACTCAAGTAGGGCTGAAATCACATCGACACGTCGTTTACCTCGCAGCCTAAAATAATGTCGACAAAGTACAGTACATACGTTTTACGCTCGTTGCAACCCTCATCAAACTGGTAGCAATCCATACTACTCGTACAGAAAGTTGTGGTTCGTTGTGCATCTCGATCAGAAACGGGTGTTTTTTCATAAAGTCCTGTGCAATATCCAGTGTCACAAGAATACTCAATAGTTGACACTGGCAGTTGTTTGTGTTCGAAAAAGCTGTCCTTATTGCATGGTGTGGAAGTGAGTTTAAAATCCGCAGAAGGACGTTCCATCAAAAAATGGTTGATCTGAAAAGAAAGTATCTCAAATGTTACGCTGAAATTTAATTTGAAAGTGGATGTTTATTTTACTGAGATAGGGCACGCCAGGCGCGTGCATAGAGGCCAACGGACGGCACCCGGCATCATCAATAGCGAAACATCT
>JTDE01004305.1:45997-58323 GCA_014338405.1 Paragonimus skrjabini miyazakii
TTCATTTCCGTGTCTGTCTGTCTAATCCCTTAAGCCATTATTTCCGCCTTACGGAACCCTGTCTTAATGTTTAAAATTAGTTACATGTCCATGTGTGATCAGGATGTACGAAATGTTACTCCGGAGAACATCACATGATTTACGTCTTCTCATTGCCTTATTCAAAATAACTGCTGTTGAAAACTTGATTCTCGGTGTTAACGCCGAATGGTATGTAGCGGACAGTGTGTGGCTTCCCTAAAGATTCAAGTCGCAACTAATCTGCTTTGTATGCAAACTGTTGGATGCCAGATACGAACCCGATGACAATCCTTCTACTCTTGTAGCTTGTTTCAGAAGGGATGCTCACATTCCATTAGTGATTTTCACGTATTAAATTCCCTATAATTATGCCTGCTTCTTCACGACTGTTGTTTGAAGAGTACGACGGCTTTGATTGACGCCGTGTTGAGAGCCACTGAGTAAGTGTTAGTCCATCCTCCGTTCTATGTACCACTGTTGGTTACTACCGTCGGTCCCAGATTAGAAGTGAACACCTACGCTATTTTCACACAGCGCCGGAGATACGGTTTACCTCGTCTGACCTGTCTCAATATTTCTATATCTGTTGGGACCACAGCGCGGGAACCCTGGAAAATGTCGTTTTAAACAGCATCCAAACGATAGTCAGTAAACGGTTGCATACATGTTACGCGCGTGCGTCCACTTGTCTAATCGTTACGGAGGGGATCCATGTGTTCACCCCATTGTACGCCACGAGCTGCATGCTTTCGTGACGCTTGACCTATTGATGTTGTTTGTAGCGATGTCAGTAGCGTTAGATTGAAATGAGTGAAACTGTTCTTCCGAAAAGGCATTCGGCCCTTCATATTCACGTTACAGTGTCCTCTAAGATTTATTTGCTTACCTGTTTTCTCCAGGCACTGTTTGTCGCCGTCGGTCTTAGGGCAAACTAAACTCGAAACACCCTTATCTCTAATAATCTTTGAAATATGTCTGTGATTTCCCAACTACTGGCTTATTAGAACCGCAGGAGAACCTAAAACGAATAAACTCAAAAAATCGCCACACCACTCGTCCCTCATCTAAAACAATGGGACCGGTATTCAGGATCGACCTATTTAGTAGATGATGATAACACGCGCATACGCATTCATCAGGTATGCTTAATATTATAAGATACACTGGATCAATCATTCAGTTCCTCCACTCATTTCCTGGGTCATGAAATATATAATAGCCGAGGCAATTACTACATAGGGTATGCTAATCCACGTAAACTGGAGCTAAACCTCTAAATTTGCAACACACGGGATTTCCTGCCACGTGACGCAAATCATATACGAACTGGATACTGTCAGTTTATACAAGTTTATACAGTAGCAAGATAGCAATCAGGACTCGAATTCACAAACTTGTGATTGGTGAAAAGACATCAGTGGTCCACAGAGTAGTCAGTAAATACAGATGTAAGAAAATGGAAGAAAACAGTGGAGTATCACAAAAACGTGTTGCGGATACAGACCCACTGTTGACTGCGACACAATTCAACACCAGAGAGTGCTTTCGAGCGGTGGGGTAGATAGCCATAAATTCAACCAAATAAACGACACCTATTAACCTTGCCTAGTGAGATGGTCAGGGCCTTCATAGCCCGAGACTATTTCATCGCGTGGTCACCTTGCGGTTTTCTATAACCACCGGTAGCTAAACCGAACAATGCGCGGTGTGGCGGGCGTTCTACCGGGATATGGAATAGGTGGCTTAACCAGCGAGGACATTATCTCGGTTATCGGTCGCGGACCTACACATTCCCCAAATACACGGCGTGCCGTCGCGTTGCTCAGGAAAACAGCCCACTTGATGCTGACGACTGCGGTCGAATACCAAGAGTCCAGATAGACCATGTATCTGATTCATATGTCACAAGGACATAGGGCCTTGACGCAACGCGACGGCTTGTGCATCTTGGTGACCTACTGGGCTAAACTAGACGATGTAATAATCATACTGACGGAGCCACATATACCAGGCAGGCTAATAGGTAGGGGTCTGACGAACCACAGTCCCCTGATCGTTCAGGTTGAGAAGTGGAAAGAAGTTAAATTTCCAAGAAAACGTACTGGTTTTAGTACACTGTCACCCACCTGCTGCCCTGTGGCACAGGCTTTCGAGCCAAAGGCTTTGGTTGGGAACCCTAACAGTCCCCACGTCTAGATCTGGCCGTTCTGGTAATATCTCAGCCCACATGCAGCCAGGAACATTCACAACCTTACTGACTTCATACAAAGTCGACCGTTTTCAGTAAAAACTGGATCGCCCTATCTGCTGCATACAACAGGGTGGATAGGCAAAAACGTGCTACTACTGATCCCTATCCCACTGTCCCATCCAACTTAGCTCTCAGACCCCTCTCGGACCCATTTCTAGCGATTACCCTAAATATCCCACAGCTGATCATAACACTATCTTGATAAGTCCTACCTCTTACCCCCCCCAGGTTTCCCTCTTCCTTTGCTTAGTATCAGGATGCAAAGTAATGTAGTTGCTCACAAAGTTCAGCCTAGAAAACAGATAGGCTAACAAGCCGCTTCCACTAAAGTTAAAACTCTTGAAGTTCGGCGTCTGCTGTTTATTGAAGATTAAGATCCAGAATATTTGTCAATATACTGAACTGACAGCATCACAGTCATAGAAAGCAATACATCAGTTGTTCTCACAGATGTCTAACTGCCACAACCATGAAGAAAAATAAACGAACCCAGTACAGACGAACTGTAATTGCGGACCTCAGTTTTAGTGTCAAATCTATCGACCAGGGTACTACGTTACAAGTTTGTAATAGTAACACAGTAGAAGCAGGAGACAAGCTAAGTTAATCCCCCGAGTGTTATTCTCAACGCGCTAACCTGCAGGACTTATTATGCATGAGTGTGCCATCTGCCTTGCCGGTAGCTTCACAGAGAGACGATCGCCTGAAGAGTCTGCCAGTTTTTTCTGAAGCAAAATCGGTTTCCATTTTCCTAACTTTCTTCATTAGCCCAGCGTCACGATCGGCAATCACGTTACGGTTCAGCTTCTTACCGACATTTCTGTCAAACTTATATGGGCTGCCAGGAGGAATGTTCCATCTGACTTCTAACCCCAGGGCTTTTTCTGGAATCCAGTGTTTGTTCAACCCACGAACCTCCGTGCCGTATGTTACAGTGTCTACTCCACGAACGGTCTGTGAGATTTGGATCTAACAGCTATGAGGATCGTCGGGGTGAGAACTGCCAAGCATGCGTTCCAGGCTAGTTTGGCACTTCTGCCCTACCGATGGCATAGTCGGTTTTTCAACAGCTGCCGTCGTCGGTGGAGTCATTGCCCAGTAAAGGTAAGAACAAAACGATAACGTACTAACGTACGAACTGAATCCATGTATACGCTCCAATAAGAAAGACGGTACTGAGTGGAGCCCCGCCACCTATAATTAACGGCTGTGGTCTACATGAGATCAGGCCTGATTCGGAGGAGGGTGCCTAGCATAACAATGACGCGCACGATGCCTAGAACTAATGCTGGCTGAAAATAGCTTGTGCCCAGCGTATGGCTGTAACAGTCGCCCGTCATTATCCGAGTGATATGGTGCTATCCCAAACCTGTCACCTGAACGAGACTTGGCCTCACCAAGGTGGCCAACCTGGGCGTTCATATCTCCAGCCAGAATGGCTATACCAGAACCATAAATCGATCGTAGGAGAGCGGCTAGATTCGAGTGAAAAGCATCTACGACGCCGAAGTCACTACAGTCAGTTGGAGTATAAGCAGACACAATGGGAAGGTCTCCGAAGGTTTTTGCGTCTAGAGCTGGCCTCAACAGAACCTGCCACGTGGACGGCATGAAGTCCACTGGTAACAGGATTACAATCTACCAATGCGTGCTGAGAACTATACCTAATCCAGCTTGATCGGTAGCGGCGGTCGTAGAGTCACCTGAAGTGTATAGCCCGTACAGGATAGACAGTGCGGGTGCCGTTAATTCCATATGCTGACTACTGTATCGGATTCTAGTCTTCGAAGTGCAGAAGATATCGACATTCAACGAGTCTAACGTTCCTACGACAGCGGTCTGTTGACCTATCTGCTTCAGAGTGGGAACGCTGGAGGCATTTATATTAATTTGCATCCCAGTTCTAAGCAAGGGACGGAATAGACAGCAGTTGTTATGTCTACTCGATTCTGGCTGTACACTCCACGGTCGCCGCTAACGATCCGGCTGGAGTAAGTATAGTGCTTAGTACGACGACCACAGCCACACTGATAGGTTGAAACGTGCCGTCCACTTGGCAGGTTTTATTAAGGTCAAGTATAAACGCAGAATCTTCAGAAATCTCTTCGTTGTCTGTTTATGCTCCAATTGACTGTAATGACGTCAGTGTCAAGGACACCTTTTAAACGAGATCTGGCCCTGACAGTTATTTTAGCCGGAAACATAGACGCCCGATAGAGACGCGTTAGCAGAGATCTTGAATTAGTTGTCCTAACTCGTGTGGAAAACAAAGAACATATATATCGAATGAGATCACTTAAAAATAGCTATCATGCTCAAAAAAGAATATAGGGGCTCTTGCGAAAATCATACAGGTTGATCCAGTCATCACCAGGCTACTGATATTCACTGTACACTCGACTCATCGCAGCTTAGAAAGCAAATGTTGAAAGACAACACGCATGGTCTTCTCTTGGACAAGGACGCATTAATTAAATTTGTGCTCATCGCAAAATTCTGGATCAGTGTCATACATATCACCGGCCAACAATCGCCGTTCTTCTAGACTGTAAAGGTGCTTTCGATTCAGTCGATCGATCTACATGTTTGGTGTCACGTAAACGCAGGGGTGTACCAAACAAGGTGCCCATACGGGCAGCGCTTTGTTCCCATACTTCAATTCAGGTTAGGGTCTAGTTTCAGCACCAGGAGCGGCATGTGTTGAGACTGTAAAATTTTGTCGTCGGCGAAACAATGGAGCATTGTCTGTAGCACTCACAAGATGCCAGCATGAACCTCCTACCTGGTGGGAAACTGAGTGACCTGGATTATGTCGAAAATTTTTAAACAATACAAACGGGGCGACTGCAAGCGCCATGCTGCTCTGCGGATGTAAAATCATGCTGTTTAAGGTGAACGATGTTAACCGTCTTTAGGAATTTAATAGCCGATGTCTGCGTTTGATCGCTCGAGTCGGGTGACACTAACGAGTAAACAACGAAGAGGTTTAAAAGCGGGCATATTTCGGGGCGTTCCGGGTAAGTTCTTTTTCTTCAAACTTTGGGTTTGCATAGACAGATGATGAGGTCATGTACTAAGAATGCCAGCTAGTCGTCTGCTACATCGAGCACTCTGATGATGCTGCGATCGACTGGCTTAACGTGCGGAGTGGTCAGATGATAACATGGCGTAGAGGAATGAAGTCGCTCACCAAGGGGTTGGCGACTGTAGATCGGACTCATCTCCCGGGCTGGGGACCTCGCAATTCAGTGTCGGTGGCTGCAAACGTTGAGTGAGATGGTGGCTAATCGGCTCTGTGGCGTGAAGACTGTCGTTAGTTGGCCGAGCTGTATGTGAAGGGCAGTGAAAGCCGTAAGGACGCTGTCTTATTGCTGACACCTTACTATTACTTACAGTTCGGTTGTCTGTTTGCAAGGTGTAGGCGTCTTGATGTTGACTGTTTAAAATAAGACGCAGTTATTTCTAGTAATTATGTCCGCCCCATCCCCTTGTTCGTTTTGGCTATGGTTTGCTTCTTCCTTCACGACTGTATGGAAGTTAAGCATCAGCGAAAACCACGTATTTCTGTCCATAAGGATGAGGATGTCTTTGACGTTTATATACCACAGAAACATCACATGCGGTGGCAGACGTGTCATGGGTGGGAAAGGAAAAAAAGACTGCATATGGTAAAGAAGTAGAAAGTAGAAGAGGAAGAAGTTACCCACGGAGATCCGCAACACAAAGTCTATTGACGCCAGCGACACTAATAGCTCTGACCAAGGATTAGTAACGTCAAGTTCAGTCTGAGCCTCCGGCGAACTACCTGAGATTCACAAATCAACCTCTAAGTTCTCGCAGTTCTCCCAGAACCGTCCTCAGACACTTTATGTCTTCCGAGGAGAACTCACGTAAGATACTGACAATTCATGTTTGCAGCCGGTGCGCTGCTGGTCCAGATGATCTCGTGCCGGCACTTTTCAAAGAAGGTGGGGAGGTGTTAGTAGAGGCCCTGACTCCGTTGTTCCAACTTGTGTGGACGACGGAGACCATTCCTCCGTGCTGGGGTCACTCGATAATAGTTCCCATATTCAAGAAAGGAGCGCGGGGTTTTTGCGAAAGCCATAGGGGGATTCGTTTTACCCCAGTCATTTCAAGAGTTCTGGCATCAATTGTACTTCGTTGACTCACTGCAGTTCGGGAGGTGAACGTTAGGGAAGAACAGGCAGGGTTTCGCCCTGGCCGGGGATGTATAGATCACATTTTTACCCTTCGTCAAATTCTGGAGCTGAGTCATGTGTACCGCTGGTCAACAATTGCCGTATTTCTCAATTATAAAGGTGCGTTCGATTCGGTTGATCGATCTACACTTTTAGAGTCGCTTAAACAAGGGGGTGTACCGACCAAGTATGTGAACATACTGTTGGCGTTTCATTTCCATACAACAACTCAGCTTATGAATTAGGATTAACTATCTGGCAGTTTCAGCACCAGAAGTGGCGTACGTCAAAGCTGTCCCCTTTCATCACCTTTGTTCAAGTTCGTCATAGACGAAATAATGCAGGACTGTCTGCAGCACTCAAGTGATGCCGGCGTGGACCCCCTACGTGGTGAAAGACTGAATGATCTTGATTATGCTGACGACAAGGTGTTGCTGTCTGACAACTTTCAAGCGGCACAAACAACGCTAAACGCTATTTCGCGTCCTGCAATATACTTCGGAATGCGCTTTGCAGCCTCAAAATACAAAGTGATTCTGCAAGATTGCTGTGATTACGCAGATTTATCGTTAGATAATGAGGCCATGGAGGTTGTTGACCAGTTTGTATACCTGGGAAGCTGCATCAGTAGTGGCGGCGGTGTAGCGAATGAAATAGAAGCGCGTATTTTCAAGGCTAGGACGGTGTTCGCTAATCTGAGGCACCTATGGCGAAATAGAGGTATTTTTCTGAAGCTTAAATGTCGCGTATATCAGACAACAGTGAGGGCTGGATTACTTTACGGCATCGAAACTTGGCCTCTCCGGGTAGAGGACGTGAACCGTCTTCAAGTATTTGACCATCGATGTTTGCGTTCGATCGCTGGTATCGGGTGGCACCAACGAGTGAGTAACGAGGAGGTTAGGAAGCGGGTGTTTGGCACTGATTGTCAAACGAGTTTTTTTGCTCACTCACTACATTTGCACAGACTTAGATAGTTAGGTCATGTTCTACAGATGCCAGCTAGTCGTTTGCTACACCGAGCACTCTTTGTCGACGCTGCGGCCGACTGGCGCAAGGTGGACAGATGATGACCTGGCGTAGACAAATGAAATCGTTCACGAAGAGGTTGGTCACTGTAGATCGGGTTCGTCTCCCGGGTTGGGACCCTCGCGACTCACAGAATAGGTGACTTGAGACGTTAAGTGAGATGGCGACTAATCGAGCTCAGTAGCGTGAATGTTGTCTTGTTTGGTTGAGTTGTCTGTGAAGTGAGTGCACTTAGTGACGCGGGGCACTGAAAGACGTAAGGAGGCTGTCTTGCTAATGACGCCTTACTTCCACTTATAGCTTGATAATTTTTTGCAAGGTGTAGGCGCCTTGATGCTGTACGTTCGAATACAGATGTAGCTATTTTAGTAGTTAGGTTCCCTTCCCATCTCTTTCTTTTTTCTTCTCATCCTATATAGGGTGGTTTTCCTTCGTGGTTGTATGGCAGTCAAGCATCAGTGAGAATCACCGATGTATTGTTGTCTATGATGATGATGATGATACAGCCGGCGCGCGTGAAGTGCCACTGTGATCACTCGCAGACCAAACACTAACTACGGTGAACGATGGTGAACTTCTGGACTTTGACCCTGTCTAAAGAGGGCCTCTAAAATAACGCTTGCTGCCAGTTCTTCTTCACCTTTAATACACATGCTCCCCAATATTGACTGAATATAATGGAGTAGTGTCATTTAAATGACCGCTGAAACCATTGTACTCGATATTTGCCCATTCTAAGTACGTAGTGACATGTGTACGTACTATCTACTACGGCCATGTGACTATAGCCAACCTCTGAGGCAACTCCTTTCTCTAGAACACTGTTAAACAGCTAGTTAATGTTTTGATTATCTGGGTTATCATTATACGGATAAGTAAATCAACTAACTGGTGACGGAAGTGATAAGCAGGCGCTTTTGAGGAGTCCTACCTACAGGCGTAGATTCGCACAGCCACAGCGATACATGAAAAACAGATGCAGTGTCTGAACTAGGGTACCATAACTATCAAGACAGGCCATGAAAGCAGAAATAAAATTAGCGGAAATAATATGATCGGGAACACTATTCTGCAGGTTACAAACTCGCAGTGAGAAGAAGCCACGACATCCCAACCGGTGATGTTAGACCTCTACTTTGAGAGCGTGGCCTCTCAGCGAACTAGTCCGGGTCATGCAAAACGTGGAACTACATGGATGGCAAATGGGTGTGAAAATCGAAAAAGCAGGCATGAGGTCACTCCAAGCGAACAGAACTTCAATGAGTATAACTAGGAAACTGATAGTCTGAATCTGTAGACCTCAGCTCGAAGGCTTTGGTGACATGTCGCTGCACTCTCCCAGGCGACATTCTGTCCTTCTGAAGGCAAGGTGGCCAAATCTCAGTTCCAATCTCGAGGTACGGATAAATGAAACTGTCGTGGCGTAGCTTAAAAAGTAAACTGACAAAAAGTTCGCTTAAGTAGCACTGTCTTTCGCGTATGGACCCCGAAAGTGTTTGGTTGAAAACAGTGACAATATTTGCTAATTTCCAACTACTGGATACTGTTCCTTCGGAAGTAGAATAGGTGAACAGTTAGCTAAGGGGCTCGGAAATCTTCCCGACGCTTCGCGAAGGATCTTTGGGGTGACATCAAGACCGGGAGAGCAGTCCTTAAGGTATCAAAGCTTGTCACCAACTGTGGAATAGGTGTTTATAGTGTTCGTGTCTTCGAATTCAATGACTGAGAACCTGAGGAGAGGATGGCATTGAGAAAAAAGTAATGCTGCAAAATTTCCTGGGCCTATTTTCTTATTTAGTATCAGAGTTAGTGGGCACTGCTAGACTAAGGAGTTGGGGCACCCTCACTTTATCCTAGCGAACTGACAATGCAAACCGAAAAAGATTTTCGGATCAGTAGCAAATCGTTTTCTGAGTCCGTGCTGACAATGAAATAGACTTTCGCGAACAGACGAGATACACTGAATACGAATGAACATATACTCTTTTCGATCTTTCGGTTTTCGTCAATAACTAATGTGGAGAGGGAACTAGTGGCTTTCGTGTACAGTTCGTCAAACGAGTAAGAGAAAGTGTAGTCACCCCACGTTTGTGACATTAAGTTGAAATGCGAAAGGCCGACATTCAACTTGTAAAAGTTTGAGGCTCTCGGTAACTAAGCCGATAAGATTGGTGCTACAGGCGGGATCAAACCAAAACGACCACAAAATCATTTGAGCCTAGTAGCACAATTACTTCCAGTTTGTCAACCATAACGTTCCCGTTAGTAAGAATACCGCCGGCATCCCGCCCAAGCACAGTCTGAAATATGGTAGGTTAAGCCCGATGCCCCTACAGCATTGAAAAATCGTACCGGCATGGAGTCAACACACCCATTTCCGGAAGGCTAATGTTGACCATCAAGGGGATAAAAGAAGAGGTCTAAAGAGTTCAAAATCTCATGCAGCTGAAAAGTAAATTCTTCCTACTTTAGCTGAAGTATGGAAGACAGCAAACAATCCTCATTAGTTCAAGGAAATGAGCAACAGATTGCCTCAGGAAAGGTACTGAGTTCGCGAATATCATACAGAAGGGTGTACAGTGAACTGTAAACACAGACGGCCACCTCGTATTCGTTACAATCTTTTTTCCGTCTTCGATGTTTAGCTCAGAATCAAGATAAGAAGCAGTGAACCGGGATACACTGGGAGCAACAATACAGGGCTTTGTACAAGAGCAAGGTTCACGAAGCTCGGTCAGTTTGGTACACGGATTAAGACCGTTAGTGTGAATGCACTCAGGTTTCCGGTGCAAACGAATGTGTTTACTTCGCATTACAAGGGAAGTTGTTCGTTCAAAGAACTACCGAGGGAACATAAGCCGAGTTCATAGGTCTGTGATGACTTTTTTGAAGCAAGAAATCGCCTAAACACAACTCTGAATGATTAACCAAATTTAGTTGAGCCTGCTCTTCTACGGAACGATCAAAATAAAACGACAGTTTGCTTGAAATAAGACTAAGTCGTTTGAAGTGTGAGGTGCCACTTCTTGGGGACTGACAAAGGTCTTGAGAAGTTTCGGACAAATTTCGTCCAGTGCGGGGTTGGGGAGCTGAATGCGCTAAACCCGAACGTTAGTAAATTCGGATGCAGCGACAGGATATACGATTTATTAGAGGAACACATGAAGTGACAGACGTACAGCAATGTATGAGGGTGCGGGGCAACGACTTTGTAAAGTAATGGATTGGAAAGTGGGGGGAAAGCACCAAGATACAGAGACTCGTTAGAGGACTTCAATGACTTCTACTCCTCATCATCACAAACAGTGTCCCCAGCCAGAGGTGTTCGTTGTTTCTCGGACCTCATACAAGAAGCCTAATGCGCTCTGCTGAAGCCAGCTGTAGTATCAGTGACCTCATACACCGGACCCAAGTTGTATGCTAGCCACCTTAACACACTACCCGCAAATAAGGCATGGTACGAAAAGCGGCAATTTGGCTTCCGTAAGATGTAGTCAAATCGATAAATCCCATGAAACAAGGTCCCAAAGACATGTCGCCGGACTTCGTCATTACTGACAAAGCGATCCCAGTACACATCGTTAATGCCTCAGATATCGAAGGTTAAAAATGGACATCGGGATCATTTTCAGGTTTAGCAACTGTACAATTGGATCGTTCTTATAGTGGTATTGTACACTCGGCCTTTCACAGAAAGACTGAGACCATGTCACCACCACAGATGGTATGCGTGAGCAAACACCATTTGAACACTAGCTGCACGATTTGTGATCACAACGGATATACCACTGATGCAGCTCCCAAAGTACGCGAACTTCACGATTACTTCGAACGGCTCTATATCAAGGATGAGAGCAAGCGCAGAGTTATGTCAATCTTGTAACAGCATGTTGCACTTAGTGCAACGGACATACCAAACGGACAAATTGAAGCTTCCAGTCCGCTAAAATTTTCTGGGCACACAGACTAGAACACTATGAACAGTATACTTTATCTGTGAAAGGCGCATGCCTGAGAACAGTTTCACACCACCACATTCCCAGTCTGTCAGGGCACACTCTAGGGGCACGTCTACTGCAAAGTAAAACAGAGAAGTTAAGGGCAGATAGCCTTGTTGTTATGCACTTGTATATTTTTCATTCATCCGCATTATTCATAAAGTTATCTATTTTGCATTACAACTATATGACTTGTTTACAAGTCGAATAAAGCCTATCGTTTTGGCAACTCCTCATTCTCTCTCAGTAACAATCTATTGATCGAACGTTCCGAATCACTACAACTTATTCAACTTGTAAAATGGCTGATCGTATCTTGCGTCCTGATCGTTTCGACGTCGATCCTCATTCGCCTACCACAACTGATCAGTGGCTTCACTGGCGAAAGACATTCAAGAACTTCCTCTCTTCTGCAAAATCACTTGAAATAGATGCATTGTCTACTCTGGTTAATTATGTCAGTTCATCTGTATACAAACACATCGCGGAATGCGACTCCTACAAAACAGCCATGTGTACACTCCAGAATCTCTACATTCAACCAAAAAGTACTATTTTTGCTCGACATATCTTATCTACTGCTAAGCAAGAAAACGGGCAAAGTCTGAGTGAGTTCCTTCAGAAACTCAGAACCTTGGCTTCGGACTGTGATTTCCAAGCAGTCTCTGCTGAATTGTATCGTGAAGAATTTATTCGTGGTTCATTCATTCGTGGTTTAAACTCTCATTCTATTCGTCAGCGATTACTCGAATATAAATCCTTGGACCTCACTTCCGCCTTCGATGTTGTAGCGACTATAATAAATGATATTTTTGCTAGTCGCATCAA
>JTDE01004306.1:1516-30932 GCA_014338405.1 Paragonimus skrjabini miyazakii
CAAAAATGAGATTTTACATGAATAAACCTTTTACAAGATTAGGTAAAGACGACGTTTCAAATGTTTCAAGGTCACGCCGGGAAATACCTGCAACTTCAATTCCAAAGGAATTCGCCGTTATCTGACGTAACTTCAGTCTGAAAAATGGTGAAATGATTCAGGTTGCACGAAGAAGGATGGGAAGTACCAAAATCCGGGGAGGATTCCAGCAGACTACAGAGCGGGACCCCGACGACTGCTCGAGAACGTCAAAAATTGGAAATTTCGCAAATCACTCGGCCAATATGGGTTTTGAGCGCCCGTTCATCGCGAAAGTGTTTTTTGCTTTTTGGATGCTTGCGAGAACATGAAAGAGAGCGCAATGTGGTGTGTTGAATGGAAAAATATGAAATAGTCACATGTAATATGAAAATTAATGCAAATTGAATATTTTTAACAACACATTCACGTAATACTAATATGAGGGCTTCATGAGCCAGATGCTAGGTCCCGTCGTGTATTTTATAGACACGCGACGATGTTCCTCGACGGGCGGAATGTGTAAACGATTTTGATACCGTCGGCAAACAGAAAAGGTTTGCCATGTTTAACAACATCGCATACGTCATTTATATACATAATGAAGAGCAGCTGTCCCAGAACGCTTCCTTGAATCACCCCACTAGTCACTGGTTTTGCCGTTGAGCAGTGCTCTCCGATTTTGACAGTTTGGGTTCAGCTTCCAGGATGTGAAGAAATTCAGCTGTGCAAAGGCTCTTGTATTCCGAAGGAATGCTATTTTGTTTAACGGGCGCTTGCGGGGCGCACAATCAAAGGCCTATTGCATGACAAGAGGTATGATAATAGTCAAATGCCCTGCATCAGAAGATATCCCAGAGACGCGTGTTTTGAAAAATGCCAGTTATTATTGCGTGCAAGCAGCTACTTAAGTAGCTGCTGTTTTGTCATTCTAGAAGTTTAGATTGATTGTCACGTGATAATCAAAGCTTTGTCCAATCTCTTGACGTCAGTTTTTTTATTGGATCAGTGCCTGAGTTAGAATCTATATTTCACATCCCACAACATTCAGGTAACGCGACGGACTATCAAGTGACTATCGAGTGACTAACAATTGACCATAGAGCGACTTATAAGTGACTATCGAGTGCAACAACTGTTCACTCACTTGTCCTTCGTTTGCCAGTCAATGAGAAAATATTTCATTGACCTTTTTTCGTTATAAACGCCTGCCGGTTTACATACTAAAGGCCCTGACTGACGAGCACGTCTTTTTTTCAAATTAGTTCCCAAAGAAATCACGCCTTCGTGCAGCGGTATCGAAATAACGGTAAAATTTTAAAACAAACGGTTTTTAGAAATGGACATGTAGTGGAAGAACACGAAATGTACATCAGGTTTGAAGAGTCAGGTAATTTCCAGTAATTGCTACTTTTGCCCCCTCTAGGGTCACTTCGATTTTTACATTCTGTATCCATCGAGGGGCATTTTGACAACTATCTGACATTCCGAACCCAACTGAAAGTGGAATATCACAGTGAATATTAGAAACACAACATTTTGCCACTCCAGTGAAATGGACGAGAATATTATGTCAAAAAATTAAATCAAACGCCTATTAGTCTGTTATAACTGTGGGCCCATCGAAATGCGAAGTGAACTTGCACAATTTTCAGCCATTTATAAAAGTTTTCAAAATCCAACTGAAAATGGAATATCTCAGTTACTAATAAAAATACGACAATAGGCAACTCCGATAACATAAACAAGAAGATCCTGGTGATCGACAGAACGAAAACCCGCCGTCCGCAATTCTCAACAAGATAAACACACACATCCCACATTGCAAATGGCCGATTAATTTGGTGCCGCGCTCAAGAAATAATGGTCAGTTGGTGTGACTAAACAGAAATAAACCGATAACAATTGAGTTTTGAACATGCAACTCACGACCTTCTCATTTGCCTAGTTCGCAAGGTGACAAACAGTGAATTCGAAATTGCTTTATCCGTGAAATTGTTGGGTGTCTAACGTATGACATTCATTTGTCATAAGATAGTCGGTCGACCGACTAAGTGCGCTAATAGTGCAGGGGAAAATGGTTAATCATGAGGGTTTCGAGGCAGGCGGACAACACACGATATGCATTGAGGTTTCAATGGGTTTGTTATGTATTTTTGACGTCAGTTTGTTTCATAGGGTCAATGTTCAAAGTAGAATATGTATTTCATAGCAAGCTACAGCTACTAATGAACAAAGGAGAGGGCTTGATGGAGGGAAAACAACGCACGGTATGAATAGGAGTTATAATTAGATTACATAAAGTAAACGAGGGAGTATTTTTTTACACAGAATTCTGCGCAGAGTTTGTGCGTGCCGGCCAAGTTAACTATCAAAACTGGCCATCAGTGATCGAAGTCTGATTGATAACCAAGGTGAACAGGTTAATACCAGTGGGCATATATATAAAATGTGAAGGAGTGTATATGTGAGATACAATCCTTTTATTCTTTTTGTTTTATTTGCAACTCTATATAAGTGAAGCACCTGAGTAAAATGATGCAGTTTCGTGAGTGCGTAATTAATCAAATGTAAGTTTTGGTGCGAGTAATCGGTGGATACGCATTAATTCGTTCCGGGTAAGACCTTCCAGATGAATACCAAGCTCACGTGGAATAACAAAAATGCCACCGATTCTGCACGACAAACATGTAGCCTTCCACTGGTGGACACATATATTTCAGGAAGAGTAATGATGTATCGCTAGATGACGCGACTTAAGTGGATGACTCAACTAATGTCAAGTGAAAATTAACCAGGTGCCTGTTTGGACAGTTTCGCGATGAGGCCTGAGGAAAACCCGAGGAGAGACATAGAAATACGATTTTGCGCTGAAGATCGTATGTTTGCCTTATACGCGGGGAAGCAATACGTCGGATTTATCAAGTGTTCCGAACGGGATTTGGAAACTCATCAGCCAACTAACTTTGAAATTATTCTGCGTGGCGTATTACTCAACGCAACGGCGGTGATGCCGAAGAAAGCACTGCTCCAATCATGGAAATGGTAACGAGGTTGTCATTTTAAGTTTGGGATTCACACGGGATAACCAGGTGCGCCGACCCAGTCACTGAATTCTAAGAATTAATCCCGAATTTATTTGCATTACCAACTGTCGTTTCTAGAATGATGTTCACCTCATAATCTTTGTTCGAAAGAATGACGGAGATGCTGATAGGGAGTTTTTTTAATGACCCAAATGAGGAATTGCATGAACTGCGCGATCTAGACCATCGTGTGCTGGAACATATATGTGAGGTATTCAGGAGAAGCTAGTATCGGTGAATAGTCGTGTTGATGCATTGGGCACCCGCCACGACTGATAGATACAACTTGTCCGACACATAAAGTATCTGTACAATTCTGTTGCGTGCATCTTCCTCTAACAAATGCAAACATTAACCTGACCTTGGAGTTTGACCGCCATGAATCACGGACACTATCGAACGGAGAAACCAGCAGGTCTTTTCACACGTGTTCACGTTGTCAAGGGTTCGAAAGGGGAATTAACACACATGTCCGGCTCAAACTCGGTGACACGAGTTAAGCGGTACACGGTCGTGCTGATGGGATCTTGTTTCCAAAATTAATCAGCTTTAAACAACAAAAGAATTACAAGTCATGGATTGCTCTCACTTCAACCCATTCTCCGGTCACACCGCGCAATCAATGTTCTAAAACAATGTGTTTCACAAAGCTCACATGAGTATGACAATTTCAAACATTGTTATCCAGTTTCGTATTCGCATTTCTATGGTATACCGCTGCTTGGGTGTCCTATATGTGCGTGATACTGTCAAATACTAGCATGTGAGATGTCATGCGTCATTAAAATTCATACCCATTTTCTCGTTTAACGTTGTGAAACTAACACATGCATTGTATATTGGGATAGCAAGCTGATAGGCCAAATTAACCTAGCCATTTCTGAAACAATCAACTAGATGACCGGAGCGGGGGATGCATCGTTCAACTGAAGCAGACACATTCACAAACACATGAAGTTGAGGCAGCTGAAAAGAAATGCTGTGGGCAAGAATGTTGATGAGGATCAGAAACGAGAGGGTGGGACAGTTGAAACTCCATACAGTTCGGACGGACGAAGTGAAGCACAGGTGGAAAATCAATAGAAATCACAGAGGTTGCTGGGATGTTCAAAGACGGACAGAATTGTAGTTAGTGCGCCAGGAATAGACCGGCAACCAAGCGGTTCGTTCAGAATCACCTCGCACAACCACACTGATATTCAGAAAATGTTCACAGCACGACGGAATGTATCACATCAACAAAAGTGAGAGATTGTGTGGAAAGCGTCAAAGGCTGGGGTTTGTGAATTGATACCAGGACGGCATGAAAACCGGGCTCACATCAGAGTACACATTTTTCAATGATCCCGCACTACGAGTATGATGTCTAAGTGTTGCAGAGAAAGTGGCAATGTATTGCTTGATGACACGATTGAACTCAATGATTTTTCTGTCGACCAGCGAAAATTAACCAGCTTTGGTTCTGCAAAGTTCGACCACTAATCGAAGGGGTTAACAATTACTGATTGGATGCTAATTGACCATACCCACACGGAGACTGGTCGGCTCATCAATCCACCAACATGGTTCTATTCCATTTTACATCCATCCAACATAAATCTATTGAGGTGCCGGCTGTGGTCCGCTCTTATAAAGTACGGATCAAATACCGGGTTCATAGGACGGATGCGATGGCTGATTGGTGAATGGAACACAGTGCATCATGAACTTAACATTGCGCTGGGTAGCATGGGCTGTGAATGTAAACGTCGTCAGCATTGTATAGCTTCTTTGTAAGCAGTTACAGTACAATGCAGGGTAAAACAAATGTAGTGAAAAGTGCCAAGTTAATCTGGGAAGGCGCGTGTTTATAAAATGGCCAGTTATTATTGTGTGCAAGTGTATTTTTCACACGTACCAAATATCCGCTCAAGTGAGCTCACCATTTGCTCATTTCCGTTAATATCAGATGCTTTTAAAATTTCTGATCAGCGTTTGTTAAAAAAATGAATATTGTAACGTAATGCCCAATAATTCAGCTAGTATTCAAGAATTGTCAGTTGTCAGGCGATCAGCCTCATGCAAAAATGGCGTGGTGACAACAAAGAGAGGCATAAAATCATCAGGCACCACGACCAACACCTGTTTCACTGCTACTAACGCCGAGGAGCCAAAATCTGCCGTCAAAGCGGTAAGTTCAACTGTAAATGTTGGTCACTTACAAGACCAGAACAATACTAAAAACTGTTCAGTTTCTATTACCGATGAATTCACAGATGGGGTTGAAAGCCAACGGACCTAGAAAGATTTTCAACTTTTTGCCGTTTTTGAATACTCTTCCAGGTCACGCGCTGAAATCTGCTCAATTCATCGTCAGATGTTCAACTTCTCATTGCCTTTCTCGCCCAAACCGAATTATTCCAGCATTTTTCTGACTGAAGTTGTGTCAAATGACGGTGAATTCCTTCAAAAATGCATTTGCACGTATTTCCCGGCGTGACCTTGAAATATTTGAAACGTCTTCTTTACCTAACCTTGCAAAAGGTAATTCAACTTAACATATCGTCTTTGGATTACATCTGTGGATCAGACGAATTATCTTCTCTCCTTGTGTGTAAATCAAACGCTGTAAACTGTTACTATTTCTCCTCTGATTAGGTCTTCTTTTGTCAACAGATTTCATGTTTGTCTTGTTAGATATCGATTTGTTTCTTTATACCACATGTAATCATTTCTCACGATCGTGCACTCCCGGGCGTTTTTCTCACAACTTCTTCGAAAAATGTATATTATCATTATATGTGGATGGGTAGCTGAAGTGGTAATCACGAATTTCTCAACCAACCCTGTGGTCGCCAAACGATCGTTTATCGTCGAATAGCCCATAATCAACTTCGGTGATTTCAATTACTCAGGACCCATAACTAACTTTAGTATGGAATTCTGCACCGTACTTCTAGCTTCGACGTTCGATAATACAATCTCTTCGGAAAGTTTGAAAGTATTATTCGAACTATTGTACCAAAAGAATGCACTCATCACGTCAGATGCATTCAAATGTACATCGCTACGAACCACCGAGACAGTTGTGACTGCTGTGTATGTGACATATGGCTAGCAACAAAGCACGCTGCTGACATACCCGTGAACGTCATATAATGCAACGTAGATTGAGCAATGCTGCATAGACTCGATAAACTTGCATTTACGATGGATGACTAAGAAAACTCAGATCAGCACATGACAATCGAAGCACCCTTCATATACGGCCGCCTGGCAGTTCATTTAATGAAACGAACTGGAAAGCGTGGCTTTCAAAAGAGATGATATTGTGAAATAAGATAACACGGGGTGGGTAGAGGATTCCCATATGGATGCTGTAGTGAACCGGGCTAAGATCTCGGTGCTATGGAGTAATGCCAAAATGCAACAACCTGAGTAAGATATTCATGGTGGTACTGTCACACACGTTCGGTCAAGCTGGAACCAGACAGCTATCAAAAGAACTGTGGACAGTTCGAAGAGAGAATTTTCAAAGCAAACCTTTAGAATTAACGGCTCAATAATGCAGCAATATATAAAACCCCGGCCATGGAAGACCAAGCGTATTGGCGGGCCGTTTTTGGTGCATAGTGTTGTGGGTGTAGGCGAATTGCAATGGCTTCCTCATTTAGCCGTATGTAAATGTTTGCCCGATTCGATTTTACTCCCTATATTTGGTGGATTGGTCTGACCAAATCAGTCTGATTTTTTAGCTGGTATGACGCGATCAAACACTTAGCGATCGCACACGAGCAGAGTTTTACCGACTTCCGTATCAACCACACAATTTGTTGCTCCAAAATGCTTTCCGATAATCGCCGTGTTGCGCGGCCAGTGCAGATATGGCTTGCTATATTTTCCCCAACTTGGTCCAACAGTGTTGCATGCCATTTTGACGTTGTTTATTACTGAGAAAGGCGTATATCCAGATATGTCCATGGTGGGAGACATGGGGGCGCAGGATGTGGGAGAGGATTGAGCGGCAGGCCTCAACGCCACAAAGGCAAGGGACCAGCGGCGGCCATTTGAACAGTGTGTATGCATTATAACGGATGCACTCACAAGTGAAACGTTAATGTACTGCCGCCAAGTTTGTGCGAATGTAAGTTAGTCTTGCGAAACGATGTACAGTTTTGTTGCCCAATGTTCTCGCACATGTTTTATGGGATGTTATATTATTAATTGCCTCGCAGTTCGAGCGTGTATCGCGATTACGACACTCAACAATGAAGAGTGATTGTCAGAGCTTTGAACACAGACCGTACATGTAGCAGAATGTTGGCATTTTCACGGGTAATTTGATGGTAACATGAGATGTTGAATTTCGAAAGTAAGAACAATTCCGATAATATAAATGATCCGCCCCCAACATGCGCAATGAATGACTTGCGATATATTTGTGATGAACATGACTGACATGTGTTGTTATGGTATTGTTCCACTAATACAGTTGATACGTGCTGTTCGACAACATACGCTCTCTGTTATTGTGTCACATTTTGTTTTGTGATTCATAAAAGTTCGGTTTTCGTTATATCCTCTTCATGGTTACTCACAAAATTTGCCGTCGTGGTTTCAAAATATTCAAAATGGTCACTGAAATGGATCGATTATCCACTGATTCAAATGATGGATAATTGGAAAATGTATTGCAGATCTCCGATATCTTGTGCTTCACATAAGCTTGTTTGGCGGGGGAGAAAAAAGTTGCAATTTTTCTACATTTCATCAGCATGAAAGCTTAGGCGCTTGTCAATAACTTGGCCTTCTCCGCAGTCACTGATCAGTATTTCTATTCCACGCTTGAGAAAATACTCCTCCAAATCTTCAACCCAGTACATTTTGCATATGTTGATAAAGCCAAGTTCAACGTCTTAATTCAGTCAGAATCCCAATCGATTCGTGAGTTCGTCCTACAATTGTAAACAGATGCAGTCGAGTGTAAATCTGGCATCCAGTTAACGAGCCAGCTATGTGATCGTTTGAATGCTGGCCTTAACTAACCAGAGTTATAGCAGAAACGTTTCTTATATCATGGTCAAATGTTCCAGATTGTTTGTCAAGTATGTGAACAGTATGAGGATGCAAGAGAAGTTACGACGACTTTCGAGGTTGCTTTCAGCATATTGTGGACGCAACATTCGAAGGTGTTCGTATCCACAAAAACAGGCAAACCGATTCAGCTGCGGTGAAGTGGGTCATATCCAATCGGTATGTAAGTCCAGATTTTTATGTCACATAACCACTTCGAATTCGAACGTGCAATCATCGACAGATGACATGTCTCCTCTTCCTCCGTCTGTTTTGCCGCAAAATACTTCTTATGTTTCGAAAACATTGGTTTATCCTTCTGGCAAAATTCGCAATTTTATTGCTAACACCGGCAGTGTTGAATCAATAATTTCACATTCAGACCCAGCGGTATTTCATCCACAAGCTAGCATTTATGCTGTTAATGCTAATTCATTGCCTCTTGAAGGTTGCTGCACCGTATCGGTGAAGTTGTCTGATGCTCGCTTTACTGTACGTCAATTTTAAGCTTCAAGTTCAGGTCTCCGTATTCTCGAGTTTAATGTTTTACAATTACATTCTGGCATTTCTCTGCTGACATCATTGGGGGACGTTGACATTAGACACTATGTACTGGACTGTCACCAACGTCACAGAGGAGAGCAAATACCGAAAATGAAGTTAGAGCTTCGGGGAACCCACAAAATCCACAAAATCTTGTGCGCAGAGAATTGCAACCTATATTCTGTAAAGAAGTATCTACGGGTGCTCACTCGTCAAACATGGCGACTCTAACAGTAACGCCCAAACGTTTATTCTGTATAAGCCCATCAACAAATACCACCGTATGAAACATCGAGCAATTTGATTGTGATTACTACACCCTGCTGAAATCAGCGTTACAATATTCTACATTATAGCCTGAACGTTTTGCCAGCTATATTTCAGAATGTCATGAGTAAACTAACTTGAGAATTTGATGGTATCGAGATCTATCAAAATGATGTTATTGGTCTTGCTTTTGAAAAGCACACCCGTGATTTTCACTTCCGTCCACCGTTGAAAGAATTTTTCGATTTTAACGCGGCTATTAACCCAAAATATTCACTTTAACAGTTTTCCTCCCGTACCTTGGTTGCGTTGCTGATGGCAATAATTTAAAGCCATATTCACAGAGCTTGGCCCCATTAGCGAATATGCCGTTACTAACTAGCCTTCATGAACTCCGTTCTGTTCCGGCTGCAATCCAATTCGACTAACGTCTTATTCAGAATTTTGTTCAATGTGCTACTTCTTCCTTTCATATGTTTCCTTCAACAGGTTTTGTCGGTAAGCAAACCATGAACAAACGCTTCGTACTTTGCTTCATCACCTGCAAACTACTACTGTAATGAAACCGTTTCCTGGCGAAGATCATTCAACTGTAATTACCGATGTATCTCCCAATGAAATAGGTGCGTTTCTGGAGCTGTGTGGTTGACAGGTTATATGCAGTTCACGTTGTCTCTCTGACGACGAACGTGGGTATTCTCAGATCCAATGTGAAGTCCTCAGATTATGTAGGACTGCTAAAACACAGTATAAATATCTCTTTTGACTGCCATTCCTTATTGAGGCAGATCATGAAGCTTTGAAATTTCTGTATACCCTTCGCAAACCGCTGGCAAATTTGCCTGATGCCATGGTTAAACGCTGGAGCATTGCACTTAGTTCCTACAACTACACAATCATTTGTCGTAGTGCAGAAGCATTTCCCCAGGTTAACTAGTTACTCAGAATTCCGTCACCGGGCTCAAACTCTAATAACGCCGATTGTTTATTAGCTTAACAACTGAGGTCAACAAGATATGTACTTGTGTGCAATACTCGTGAATTATTTACTCCTGTTATCTCTACCCATGGGCGTGGCTGGACACAAAGTGGTTGGTGTAGATTTTCTGCATTTGCGTGTTGCCCTGAAAATTAGTCTATCTCTCCGAATGAATTATGTGTTCCGATGATAGTTTTGCTACTCCATCGACTCTAACATCTGTTATTCCAGCGAACTTCCGTCCCGGATACTTGAGTGTTGACATGATGAAGTCGTTTGCACGCTCAACTTGTTGATCGTCAAAGTTTATATCAGCTATATAATACACTGTCCTAACTTGTGTCAACTGTGTACACTAGGTTCCGGGAAAACAACCACTCTGACTCTCACCGCTTGTAACGTTTGAAACATTTCGGAGTGTTCATACTGACCACTGTGAACCTTTTCTGTGGAAATGCTATGCCTTGATGGTTATGGATGCTAATTCTAGATGGCCCGACGTGTTTCTTACTACCTCACACACTTCACACAACATGCCATGATAAACGCATTCTGTTGCAAAGATGTACCTGCTGTTTTGGTAATTGATAATGTTACCCGGTTTACTGCCAAGTCTTTATAGAAATGGATGAGAGGACATAGGTGTCGAATTGGTTTACTGCTCCACGACATCCGCAGTTCAATGGACTTGCAAATCATATTTCACGCGAGCTAAAGTCTACAACTGTTTTCTCACCACATAAAGCAATTTTCGAACTTGATCGTAGATTTGCTCGTGCAATACAGAATTGCATCACATTAAGAAACTGGAAAGAGTGCTGTGATCATTTTCGAATATCTTTCGATGCGCACAAGTTTTAATTGTGCAAAAAAATGCTGATGGTACTTTTTCCAATGGCAACGATTTGCGTCCTACTAATAGAATGGTTCCTTTTTCTCGCGTAAATTGTATGTATTTTGTGTATTGCATTTATTTGACTTAAAACACCTGTTCTACCATCAAAGACATGTACACCTTGTTTAGTTCAATTCTGATGATCAATCTGTTAACAAACCGAATACTTATTAACAATCTTGTCAAATTTGAAACAAAGAAAATTACTAATGCAGTGGTTATTTTTCGAGTAGAAAAAATACTTGAATAGCCAATATTCACATTATCTAAAACTACGGAATCAAGAACACCATGGAGTGACAAGTAACGTTCATCGATGAAGGAGCGGACCAGTTGACATCGTTTGACCGTCACTGGGAGAGGAACAGTAAAACCGTAAACCCGTCAGTTCGTTCCCATTGATGAATAATACGCGACGTTCATTTCAGAGAATAACACTTCCAAACATATATCGACACAAATGCGTGCATTCTTCCACACTCACTGACCTTACTCTTGTCACCACTTTATTGATCATTCAAGTGGGAAATCGTGCGTTAGCGCCAAATCAGCAATAATGCCGTTCAGTCAGAATCATCACACATGGTCACATCGGCATCTCGAAATTGTTCACAACACGGATGAATAAACCACGTCAACAGTCGTGAGAATGTGTGTGAAATGCGTACGATGCTAACGTTTGTGAATTGCCAGTAAGGCGGTTTGACTACAGAGCTGAAATATGACAGCGAACTTTTCACCAATCCCGCATGACAAACATGTTGTCCTCCACTTGTTGACCGAATTGTTGCAGGAAAAATAGTAATGTTTTCTCAAACTACGCGAGTAAACTCAATGACTTGACTGTCGATCAGCGAAAGTAAACCACCTTCATATGTAAGCAGTTTGGCGAGCTGGCGTAACGTTGAACATACACCCCAACATTCCCAAACATACGGGCAGATCATCATTCCAACATATCGAGCACAATGCATCACAGTGGTGGAAACAGGAATCGGAAATGTATTTGTGTGATGATCGATCTCGATATGTGTGCAAGAATGTTCTCACAAACAAGGCGGCCGAATTAACTGAATGAATTGTTGACTAGTGAAAATTGACCAGCTTCGTGCGTGAGTAGTCTGGCAAACATGCTCAACGTTCAAGTGTTAATTGTTGAAATATAATCAACCATCCACACTGGGAGACTGAACAGTTAAATAATTTACCATCAATTTCTTGTTCCATAACATACACACCCAACTTAATTATTTTAAATTGACAGTTGCACTCTGCTCTTGTAAGTTGTGAATCACATATTGCATATGTATGACCCAAACGAAGATTGGTTGGTGGATGGGACGGACTACGTGGAATACAATAAACACTGAACTGTGATGCAATAGCTGTTTTCGTATGACAGGCAGTTTTGTTATGAGTAGTATACTATTCATAAGTAGTATATTACCCACAGGCGACATTTAGGAACAAAAGAGCAAGTTCAGCACGCCAGGAAGACGACGGACAAGGACATATTTTCGGAATAGTGTGTACGCGCTGAGACAGAAGTTCCATTAACGCGAGTGACAATGATGTATGTGAATTCATTTCTGATGTGCAAATGAGTGTACGCGATCGTGGTTTGATTTTTGACATGACCTATACGGGAGTTTGCGCAATGTACGAATTCTCAGGTCAAGCCTCCTTAGCGGTCACAACACTGTGAATGTAGAATTCGTCAGCGGTTGATGGATTCGCGTTATCACTAAACAACACACTGGTATGATGTTGATCCATGGAGGATAATTGCGGGTAAACTGTTCTCACTTGTAACAGTGTCTCATTCAGTGTACAGAGAGGCGACAATTGATAACGTGTTTTCCAGTGGCAGTACATAGACCATTTAGCCATCTGAACAGTCAAATCGCATTCCTGTTCAGTTGATGTTATTGACAAATAATGAGGAAAATTTGTAAAAATCCGCTAACGAAACATCATGCAATCATTCGACTAATTTGTGTAGACCTATCAACGCTTTGCAACAGACTCATGCACAAAAGCTGAGAAATAGATTGGGCTGTTCAACCTCAATATATTGAGTTCTCACTTCATCATACATACAATCAAATACACTTATACTCAGGGCGGTAAATTTGAATATGACGTTCAGCAGGAAAACACGATAAGCGAACGTGTATGTATGAGAGGTTGGTAGCATGTGCCAAATTAATTTAAAAGTTCGAAACCGCTGACTTCCAGAAATACATTCGTGAGCACAATTCACCCGATGCTGTACTCCAAATAAACCTATCTAACATATGCATAAAAGGTCTGGTTCCGAACAATAATTAGTCAGAATGAATGTTGGGAAATGAACAAATTACCATGTTCTAATGAGACAATTTTTCAACGAAATCCACTCCAGATGTGCGGTTTTACTGCTATCGTTTCACTCTGAATGAAATAATTCTGGGCAACCCATATTACAGCTGGCATCAATGTGCATGAACGGAGTGCACCGAATAATGAATTCTGAATTTTGAAGGTTCTTAAACATAATACCTTATTGTCAAATTTTGCCTTGCATTAGTATAAGAACGATGTGTGCATGCAGTTCGCAATCCTCATTATGTCTCCATTTGTGCAACACAGATCACTAACCGGAATACACCGTCTTTAATTCCGCCATAAAAAGTCCGATATATATTGCATTGTTTAAAAAGGAATGAACAAACACACGTTCGAAAAGTTGTCGATGTGAACGAAATATTATTCAACCTAAATGTTTTCATTACCTCGATTTGCCGTTCTGGTTACTTATTTTGCTCACACATGAATATGTACGACTGGCCGCTGAACAGGACAGATTCATTATGAGAGACAATGTTCTGAGGGAGATTTGATACGTCAATCAAAACCGACTCCACTTTCAACGCCATCTACGCGAACTCTGTGAAAACGATGAGAAGTTACATATCGTTCGTGAATAAACCCGAGGTTGGCGATATACAAAACTGCAGCATTCCAGTGATAAACATCAGATTACGCTATGCATGTTTGAGACTGTGACATGTTCGTTAAAAATTTCATAGCCACGCTCGCTGTAGTCATTCCAGTGATAAACATCAGATTACGCTATGCATGTTTGAGACTGTGAAATGTTCGTTAAAAATTCCATGGCTACGCTCGCTGTAGTCACACATCTAACTCTTGTGTAACCTTATTTTACTTGAATTTCGAAACTTTGGATGGAGTGATTGCGAGTCTCCTACGCAGAAATTTTAGGGATTTGAACACTGGCACATCTTTGTCTGGCTGCACTTAAAACCGCATTAACACATCGTATTTCATACTTCAACGCGGTTCGACAACTCGCGGCCTCTCACTTTAAATCCCGAAATGTAACGTTATCTCGATTGTCAGCTGAGTGCGTGCATTATGCACCCAATACGGCTGTTAAGTCCAGCGGGTCAGACACAGGTGATGTCTTTACCATCCAGTTACGCACACAATTGCCCAAACACATGTACACATCACCTCGTAATTGGCATGGGACTGTAGTTGATCACAAACACTGTCGAAGCGATAGGTCACGTTTCCGGAGCTTTGGAACGGTAATGACACAGCACGTCGTACTGGACACGGTGACACAAGCCACGGAGATTCCCAACTGTTTAGTCGGTGATCCCCATCATTAACACTTATAATGCTATAAGGATTACTATAAGTACAAACACAATCTAGTTTTTCATTCGCTCGTCCATGGTACACTGCTGTTTGCGTGTTATTTATAAGTATTTTGATAAACGTTGACAACTTTTGGGTAGGGCCTACTTTCGCACCAGCAAATGTTCGGTGACGTTTTTTCAATCGAATCACCCGTTTGAATGAAATCACCTAAACACCACTGTATGTGTCGTGGTTAGAAGTATTCATGTAATGCAGGATGAGTTGACAGAAATAACAAAATCTGTCTAAAAACTTATAAACAGCCTTTTGTCAACAACGTGCATGACTTTTCATGTGAGCCGATGTCCGCTTTCTGATAACCTGTATGTCCTAATCATCCAACTATCCTTTCAACGTTACTTTGTCAAATTTGTGTCTGCGATCCGTTCTTATGAATTGCGCAATACAAACGGCGTAGATATGACGGAAATGACTGTTGATTGATGAACAGAACACATAGTGCTGTGTTGCATGAACTGTGGATGCAGAAATCATCAGCACTGAATAATTTCTTTGTTAGCAGTTACAAGATTGCCTGTATAACATTTAGGATGGAACAAATTTAGGTAGTCGCTGAACGGATATATAGAGGGCGCTAACGTCAATCTTCACGTGTAGATGGGGAGCCGGAACCGCATTACAAAATTTCGTAACCCATTTTTGGGTTGCCCAACGATCGTTGATCCCCCTGTGTCCTTCAGTCAATGTCGGTATTTCCAATCACGCAAAACCAACCGCTAATTTCAGTATGCGAATATGCGCGAAATATTCAGCCTTCATATTCAGTCATATGTCTTTTAAGGAATGTTCGAAAAGATAATTCGAATCATTGTGCGAAAGTAATACATCAGTCATGGCTTATATTGTTCAGGCTGTTTTCCAATATACGCAGCAAAATACTCTCAAATTCTTCGGAATATTGGAGTCCTGTGGATTGCAGAAAATTGCCATCCACATACAGTATATTTACGAGCGAGACAATGGTTGATTGATGAATGGGATACACGATGTTTCACCCACTCATAACCGGGATGAGTTTTATGGGCTATGGACGCAAAATTCGCGGGTATTAGATGACTGCATGTTAGCAATCAACGACGTGCGAATATCACGATTAATACTGATGGACGTATCCAGGTACATCTGAAAAGATACTCTTCATTTGACACCCTCATTGACGTTTCTTCTACAGAGATGGGTGACGTGTCCCACGTGCTATTCGGAACCATACTCCAAATGTGGACACCAATTAGCACGCGCAGCATTGATTCACAAGTTTGCAATCTTGCATCCCCAGTCGTCTTGATAGTGAGTTGTCGCCTCATGTAAACAAGTTCTCGTTTATAGTAACCAGCTGCCAGTCGTCAAAAAACAAACAAGTACATCACGGAATTTTTGCCTCTGAACAAGCTATCCGATGAATGAGAGTATTACTCCCTTCAATATCGTTCACCCGCTTACTCCGCACTTCCGCCGTTCTACCGATATTGCTATGAACGCGTACACATCCTTCACATAAAATATATCTGTGATGAACCATCACAACACATTCGTGGGCAACATTTTTCTTCTCTAAAATCTTATTTACGTCTTTAATCCCAAATGCGTTCCTCCAGTGAATTATCAGTGGTTAAATAAATCATCTCTGGCATCGAGTAATTGTCGTCCAAGGGTGCAATAATTTGCCATTTGATAATGGTTTCTGGGAGAGCAAATGGTTTTTGCGCATGGATGTTGTGGAACACGGTGTACTTAATTCCTTCAACGTTTCGTAAATGTGGTTAAACACCATTTTAATAAAGGACGCCAGCGAACTTTTATTGATTGCATTATCCACCCAACCAATCACGGTGATCCAAACCATTCACTATTCGCAATACGGTGATGACGAAATTCGACTCGATGCTCAAGTTCGTATGGATTTATCTGCCACACTCACTCAGTTCTGGTTGATGTTACTAACAATCTGGGAAAAACGTTGCGCAGGAAGCATGTACTCAGGAACTCATGCTCGGATACCTAATCTAATTCAGACTCGACGTATGTTCCTTAGTCAGTGTGTCTCCAATGTGTATGTGATTATGCTGCACAAGGTTATGTCTATGAGTAGATACCTGTTCGGATTTAGACACCAGTGTGCATCGTTCTAATTCAAACGTAATCGATAAGAACAAATACCTCAGAAAACGGACGTGAGTTGTTATTTGAACATTCACAGCACTACCGAACATATCTGAAAATAGGAGGTTGCAACTCAACTATCACTCGTGCGGGTAAACACGGAGCCGATTGACATGAGCAATCACTCTTGTGAACACAGATCAACTAGACTGCAATCATACATGGTATGCAACGTGAGTTCCGCTGAATTTGGTATACCACGTCTAAGGGTGCGAAGCACGAATGTCATCGGAACATTCTGTCGGCCAGAGAGGAATGTGACGTGTTTATTGACGTCGTCAGCTTTTCTGCAACGGAAGTCGAAATATTTTTGTGACGGCGTCAATTCGTTAACATCAAGCAACCTAGTTGATCAACCGTCCACGAACTCAGAAACTGTTACACGCAGCGTTCCTTTGCGAAAAGTTTGACGCGTTTGAGGAAGAATGATATGTGTACGTGAATTTCTCTCTTCAGTATAATTTTTTATTTGTGTTACATTGGCCACTCATTAGAATATGCCGTCTTCACTTGTGAATCAGGAATGCCAATATATATCACTTTGTTTCGAAAAAATGAACAAACACATTGTTGGAAAGCAATTGATGTGAACGAGCGATTGTTACATCGAAGTAGTTTAGTTAGATTTGTGCAATATTTTGCCCGTTGGGATTTCGAAAATCGATGGTTGTGCTAATAATGTATCAGCATGTTGCATTCTGTTGACCAAACCGACCGGCAATGGAACCGATTGAGAAGAAGACTTTACGTACAGTGATAGCATTTGACAGGAGAAACAGAACATTTATTGATCGGTACAGCGGCGGCTATTTACTTGATTGCTCGTACATCAACGATGACGGGGAACATTGCAGATAATCATCTGAACGTTGGTTGTGTGAAAAAATAAGTGGTGTCTATTGATAGCCATGTCGTAGAGCACCGTTCAATTGCGTCCTCAGGATCTAGGCGAACAATAGTAGGATCCAATTTGATTGCCGCGACAGAGGTCGTGGTTCACCCAAAGTTAACCATGTATGTTTCCTTGACACTCATATGACGGCAACGGGACAAATTCACTCAATTTTACACGGCCTAAACCTCGACTGGTGCAGCCTCTTGCTCCTGTTTGAGGTCGAGAAATACACTGCGTTTTTCACGAAGGACGGTTGTCCATATGGTTTGTGAAAATGGATTACACATTAACTAACAACAAACTTCGCTGGTAACTTGCAACTGACGGAGTTGTTCATGGTGTTGGACTTACGCTTTGGATAATCTCGTGTGAAAGCCAAACTCACAGATACGGAGGAGACAGCATTCGCTGTTAGAGATAATGGTACCAAGTGAAGCGCACGTCGTCTGATTTATCCAAGACCCCGTTTGATGTACATGCTCCAAAGTCTTGTTCGATTTCTATAGGTTTCCCAACCATACCTAAAAACGTCCACGTTATACGCATTTTTTCATCATCTCTCTTTCCTTCTGAATCTTTATAAACATTTCGGCTCACATCAATTCAATTTTATTACGTCTAATTCATGTTACTTTCAACGAATGCGCTTCAGTTGAACGATGTTTCTTCTCTATCGGTCACCTGAATGGCTGTCTCACACATGACTGAATCGATTTAGGATAGCATTATGCCCGACCCAGTTTCGCAGAGCGTTCGTTAATTACGCAAATTTTCCAGACGAGATGTAAACGAAAATTCCTTGCGCAAGACATCTCGCATGCTACCGTTCGCCTCTTATAAATTCCTCAGTTGGAAATAATGTTTCAAACTCACATATATCTCTTTTGATTGAGAATATTACTTTTTGGTTAATAGGTAACCTTCCCGCCACTAGATGCTAGTCGACGTCGTCCCAACTGAACAATCCGTCTACGATGAATTGCCCGACCAACGCTCTGTAAATCGTGGATAGTCTTCCCCGCGCAATACAACAGAGGTACACAGACGTATCTAGATCTTTTACGAAAACTGATTCAAAGCATTCTCTCAACGAATCAAATGAGTTTTAAATAGGAGACGGACCTCGGTGGCCAATCACCTGCTTGTTCAACTCATCGCACGATCGGTCCCTCGCCGCTTCAGCGTAAACGAGACCGTGGGTTGCCGCAAGCATTCTCAACCAATAAATCATGTCGACAGAACAGCAAATAAGTTACACCAATTCGCAGTATGTGTTGACGTTTACGAAGTGACACCGATCTGGATGCCTGTCAATGAAGGAACGACGTTTTGTTCCAAGCAAGTGTAAACAACGCACTGTCTGCCTGTTGCTAACCAACACAGCCCAGTGTTGCACAGTCCATGCACAGTGTTCACCGTCTCTATGTCGGGGGGCCACGTCATATATTGATGCACGCAGTCGCGATAGTTTCGGGGTCAAAACTCCACGTGAAAAAGTGGAGATGTGGAGCTACCCGCTTGTTTGGTAGAGGGATTCGCCTCGGCTTCCTGCCCATCATGTTAGATTTGTGACGATTGAAACGTGGCACATGCTTGACACATTTCTGTTCGTCTGCGCCAATACCCACATTGACACATCGTATTTAGTAGGCCAGCACTGCTGGATAACTCTTTACCTCTCACCCCACGTCCCGAAATGTAACGCTACCTTGGTGAACAGCCGTGGTCATACGCTGTGCAGACAACCATGCTGGCAGGTCCAGCACGTTGGACGCAAATGTTCCATCCTGAACACATGTTCCGTTTGTTGCCCTGTGCGCATCATCACAAGTCAGACGGAATAGAGTGATTTGCTACACCCTTTTCTGGTACTTCACTAAAATCTCCGCATTGAAGTGACTGTTAAATTGACAGAGCTTGAAGTTAACAATTACCCATCCAAGCTTTATTCTTTTTACACCGTTCAGCCGTGCGAAATAAGAACACAAAACTCGAGAGCGTACACTGAATTTCGGCCACTCAGTAAATGTGCAAAACGAACGTATCATCTTGCTCATAAGCATGGCCGGTCTGAGAAACAACAAATCAGAAGGCAGAAATCTACTGATCCAATTGAACCGGACCAGCAACGGCTGGTAGGTACAATAAGCAAGCGAGTGGACAAAAGCACATCGACTATCTGAAACTACGGGAATACGTCCGTAACATCTCTTTTCAACAAAAGCGAGTTAATCACATGTCATAAGAGCGTTTATGGGGTTAACACTTATAAATGTGAACGAGCAATTTTATGGATATCTGCGCAACAAACCAGACGGGGTTGGCTGCTTTGAATGCCAAATATAGGTAACAACAAACCACACTGCTCACATACTGTTAACGGTCATATGATGCATTTGGGATTGAGACGTGTTGAATAAACGCAGAATATCGTACAATCTGGAAGTGAATGTTACTCGCGTGGGAGTGCAGATATTAGACGGATAATTGTTTGGCACAATTGCATCATCTTTCTTAATTCCTTGGATGTTCAATGCTGACTCGGTGGCACTTCAAACTTGACAACTGTTCACGAGCGAGACAATGGTTGATTGATGAATGGAATACACGATGCATCACCCACTCACCACCGAACTTACTTGTATGGGCTGTGCAAGCAAAAACTGCGGGTATCAGATGGTTGCACGTTAGCAATCAACGACGTACTGATACCACGGTTATCAATTATGAAAATATCTAGGCAGATATATCTCACTTGTAGGGGTGTCTCAATAAAGGTATATTGCAGCCACATCCGATCATGTGCTCTTCATCTTGAGTGCGCACTGACTTTTCATCCCTGAGGCTGGATAATATTTTCCACGTGTTACTTGTGAACGTAACCCAAATAAGAACATTGTGCTACCTGTAGAAGATCTAACATAATTATTTATTTCGAAGTTGAACATCACCCACAATTGATCGCAGCTGTCGCATTCCAACAGACTTTTCAGTCGGCCTCTTTCGAAAAGAAGCACCAGACTCGAGTTTCCATCTCATTAGAGCTCGTCAGTTGTGCATATCTACGTCTCTGCCGGTTCTTGAACCACGGACATGCTGTTCAGGAGGCAGCCGTGTTTACCACTGCGCCAATGACCTCACGTTAGGCACGACCGAATTATCACAAATGAACGCTCAACCACTTCCGTTTGTGAGTAATGATCAGGTTGTCCGAGCCTCTCAATAGGAGACACAGTTACTGTCTGTTAACAAGTAATATACAATCTCGATTTAACGTGAGTTATACCGTCCGGTTGAGTTTATTGCTACGGGCTCTGCACTGGGGCCAGTTCTTACAGACAGCTTCTTGCGCGTGACTGATAAAACAGATTGGCCGATATGATTAAGTAAACAACCTATCACCGGACATATCTAGATTACGTCTTTTGCATAATGCACAGTTCAGCGGACACGCGGAAACTACAAGACACTTTCAACAATGATCATAACAGCATTAAATTCACTTTGGAGGAGCAAATTAATGTGCGAATATCCTTTCTTGCCGTGGCACTGATACGCAGCCCACAGAGTTCATTGCAGAGGAATGTATTTAGGACGGAACCAAGGACTGTTAAATACCTGCATTTTCATAGCAGCGTACCGCTTAGTCTTTAACGTAGTCTGATACGCTGTTCGATGAAAAGAGCTGAGGGTATCTGTACAGACAACATAATAGAGAATGAACTAAAGTAAATACAGAAGATTCTTATTACCAACGATTACCCAGAAACGTTCATCAACAGTAACATGCAGGATTGAAGACCGCGGCCGTCAGTGTTCATTGCCGATAAGGAAAACGTCCACTTATTGTTGTCATTCAAGGGTGACTCAGCAGCAAAATTGATATCACGTCAAATTGGCAATGCTGTCAACATGACTTAGTATTCCGCTGGTTTTGTTGTTACATTTCACTAAAAACGGGCGGTTTCGTTGAATTTGAAGGATAACGTGCCCAAAATGTTAGATCTTCTTTGATCTATTCAGTTTACTGTACCTGTGGTTCAGCATACATAGGTCGCACTACTGGGCGTATATCTGAAAGAATCCGTGAACACTGCTGTGATGAAAATCTGCTCGATTCACCGCTTATCCAAACCCCGACACAACAGGAGTTCTAACAAGAGACCAATCCAAACGTCGCGTTGAGGATACAACATCAGGATTGGACGAACAGACTCAACGTTACGCCTTCTGTTATTCGCTCATTTCTTTGTTCCGTGTTGCACCAATTAACGTTCAGTTTGTGACTTAGTATGTTTCAATATGGTCAGCCAACGAGTGACTATTATTTCTTTAATACTGTTGTACACCCATAAATTCGGCTTCTTGTCTCACGAATATGAATTACTTACGGCAACCAGTGCGAGGTCTTCTGCTTATTACTTGCGTGGAAGGTTTCAATGCTAGTACGATTTCTAGGGCTATTCGAAGTTCCTAATCCAGAGTATCACAACTGCCCCGCCCGGTGTCACTCTGGGACAACAAATTGCATCAGTCCATCAATTATGGCTCATTTGATCTAATGTAATCAACACACAGACAAGACAACAGCATTTCTTACCATCTATCGGATCCCGGCCATCTTCACGAGAAAGATTGAATGCCACCTCCTGCCGATAGCCGATGTGTTCGCAATCAGGTGGTTAGTCAAAGTATTTGTGAAACTTAGCCATTATCGACCAGTGAAATAACTAGTTCACATATGCTCCTGAATGTGCCAAAGCTGAGCAATTACTTCCCGCCAGAAATACAGAGGATTTTGTCCGATTAATCGGTCAGAATTGATTGAATTCCACTTCGCATATTTTTATTGATTTGCGGAAACCGTCATCTTGATAAACGTGGATATAGTGATTCATATTTCCATTTCAAAATTGCATGCCAATTTTCGTGTGAGCAGTAACGGAAGCAAATTTTGTCTGCACATCCATTTTGTGGACGTGACAAGATCCAACAGGAACATTTTACCGTCGCCGTGAAACCTTTTCACCACTATGGATGGATTTCTGTGCATTGATGATCTGATATCCTCGCGGACTGGCAGTTCAGACATATGAGGGCTGATAAGATGAAGTCATTCGCTCGCCCATCTTGTTGGTCGTTGGAATTGGAAGCTGATGGTAAGCACCACAGGCCCATAGGCTTAGTTTCGCTGATGAATACTGGATGACTTTCATGGCGAAATGCAACACTTCCAAATATGACTCCACACCAACACATGCATTCACATAATCTATACGACATTGTCCATGACACCACTTCACAGATCAACCAACAGGCAGAAGTGCGTGTCAGCAATGAACTTGCAACTATGCGATTCAGCCAGAATCATCCCACGCAGTCACACCGGTTCACTGAAATTGGTCACAACACAACTAGATGTACCACATCAACAACCGTGAGAATTTGTTTGGGAAGCGTCGAATGCTAACGTTTGTGAGTCGTCACTATAGCGGTATGAATACCGAGCTCACATGAGAAAACGAAATTTTCACCGATGCCGCACAACAAACATGCTGCGCACACTGGTGGACGCACGCCTTCCAGGAAGAATTGTGATGTTTCCTCATCCGACGGGACTGAACTCAGTGACTCAACTGTCTACCAGTAAAAGGTAACGATATTTCTGGTTCGAAAACACTACTCGATTAATTATACAAAAATCATGCATCCGTCATGTCAGATTCATTCCTTTGTGCATCTCAACGAATCGCCGAAACGGTTGTGGCTGCCATGTATACTGAATACAGTTAACAAATAACCAAACTATTAACATATTGTTAACAATCATATAATGCAGTTGGGATTCAGACATGCTGAATAGACGCAGAATACCGTACACTGTGGAGTTGGATATTACGCTTGTTGGAATTCAGATATTAGACCGAACATTGTTTGGCACAATTGCATCATGTTTTTCAATCCCTTAGGTGGCCACCGCTTTTCCAGCAGCAAAGTATTTCTAGGTGATTGTATGTTGACAACCTACTCTCGAATACTGAAGGGGCAATCGATGTCCGTGCTGTTTTCCAATACACGCAGCCAAATACTCTCAAACTCCTGGCGACACTACACCCATGTGAATTGCGGACAAACGCAAGCTACGTAAGGCATATTCACCAGCAAGGAAATGGTTGACAAATGGATGGAATATACGATGCATCACCCATTTACCACCGAGCTGAGTTGCGTGAGTTGTTAATGCAGAAAGTCGCGACCATTAGATGGCTGCAAGTTGGTGATCATCGACGCGCTGATATTCTTGCAGATTCCCTTCGGTTTCAAACATATCTGGATAAATATAATTTGCAACCACATTCGAAAATGTGCTCTTCATTTGACTTGCTTATTGACGTTTCAACCACCCAGCTCGGTGATATTAAACATGTGTTATTTGAAACTATACTCCAAATGATCACCCTCATCAGCGCGCGCAGCAACGATTCACAAGTTTGGCAATCTTGCATCACCAATCGATTTGATATTAAGTTCACACTTCGTGTAAACGTGTTCCCGTTTGCAGATACTTGCTCGCAGTCGTTGCAAAACAAACAAGTACATCACAAATTATTTGACTCTAAACAAGTTGTCCGATAAATGGAAAAATTTTTCTCTATAATATCGTTCATCCGGGTTCTCCGCACTTCCACTGTTCTAACAGTATTGATTTGAAGGCATGCACATCCCGCAAGTGGAAAATTTTCGTGATAGTTCATCGCGAAGCTTCTGTAGGCAACATAGTCCTTCTGTGAAAACACATTTTCGTCTGAGGCCACAAGTATGTTCTTTCAAGGAATTATCAGCGGTTAATTAAATTATCTTGGAGATGGGTTCATTGACCCCAGAATCTAGGTGAACAATGGGAGGATCCCATTTCATTGCCGCCAATGAGGTCGTGAGTAACCCAAAGCTGATAGTTCAGCAAACCATGTATGATTCGCTGACACTCAACAAGCAGCAACCTAATAATGTCAACCAAGTGCTCAAGGTCAATACCTCGACCAGTGCAGCCTGTCGCTCCAGTCTGAAGCACAAAAATACGACGAGCCATTCACAAACGACGGTGATTTGTTTTGGATGTGGAAATTGAATGCACATTAACTATAAACAAACTACGCTGGTAAGTTGAAATTGACGGGGGAGTACATGACGTTTGAAATGGCTTTGGATACCGGCGCGCGGAAATCAAGTCCACGCATAAGGAGAAGAAAACATTAGATGTCGAAGATGAAGGAATCAAGTACAGCGCATGCCATAGGTGTTATCTAAACACCCGGTGACAGTACAGGGTTCTAATTAAAGTTCGATCCCATTCAGTGAAAAAAAATACTGGTGCACCGATAGTGAATGGAAAAGAAAAAAATGAAACAAAGACTAAACAAGTGACCTTGGTTGAATTGCGTTCATGCGGTTTATCGTTACAAACGATGCAAAAATTAGTGCTGAACTATTGAATGGAATAGAAACTATGTGTAACATAGATTGAAGATGTGAATTTTGGTGAAATGAATTTATGCGGATCATGGTTGCAAACGATGGAAATATTAGCGCTAGATTATTCAATGGAATAGCAAAGATTTGGGACACAGACTGAACAAGTGAACTTGGTTGAATTGCGTCAACGCGGTTTATGGAAGGAAACGATGCGCTTTTCAGTACTCGATTATGGAATGGTATTGAACGAATTTGAACATAGACTGAACAATTGAACTTTGCTGAAAAGCGTCTTTTTGGTTTAAAAATGAACAGGATGCGAAAAGTAGTGCCCGAATAATGAGTGGAATAGGAACGAACTGAAACACCGACTGAGCAGTTGAACTTACATGATATGTGCCTATGCGGTTCATTGTTCCAAATGATGCAACTATTAGCGCTCGAGAACTGAATAGCTTTGGAACGAATTTGAACATAGACTGAACAAGTGAACATGGTTTATTTCCGTCTGGGTGGTTCACGGTTGGAAACGATGCAAATATTATTGCACCAAAACTGACTGGAATAGAAACGAATTGTTACACAGACTGGATAAATGAACTTGGTCAGATTGCGTCTATGAGGTTTATGGTTCCAAACAATGCAAACATTAGGGCTAGACTGTGGTATGGGATGAGAACGAATTGGAGCATAGACTGAACGAGTGAGTTCGGCTGAATTGTGTCTATGAGATTTATGGTTGTAAACGATGCAAAAATTAGTGTTCCAATATTAAAAGGAATAGAAACGAATAAGATCATGGACTGAACGAGTGAGTTTCTAAGAATTGTGTCTATGCGGTTTTTGTTTTCAAAAGACGCAAAACTTAGCGCTCGAATTGTGGATGGTTTAGGTACGAAGTGGATCAAGTTTTGAACGAGTGAACTTGGTTGAATTACGTTCATGCGGTTTATGTTTGTAAACGATGAAAACATTAGTGGTCGACTGCTGAATGGAACAGGTACGAATTGGAACATAAACTGAACAAGTGAACTTGGTTGAATTACAAACGATTATTGAATGGAACATGATCGAAGGGGAACATAGACGGAAAAAATGAAATAGGTACAATTGCGTTTATGCGGTTCATAATTGCAAACGATATAGGTATTAGTGCACCATTGTTGAATGCTATAAGGATTTCGCACAAATACTTAATAAGTGAACTTGGTTGAATTGCGTCTATGCGGTTTATCGTTACAAACGATTCAAACATTAGTGCTCGACTACTGGATGGAATAAGAACGAATTGGAACATAGACTGAGCAAGTGAACTTGGCTGAGTTGCGCATATGCGGTTTATGGTTGCAAACAGAGCAAACTTTCAAGCTCGATTATTGAATGGAATAAGATCAAAGCGGAACATAAACCGAAAAAAATGGAATTGGTACAATTGCGTCCGCGCGGCTTATGATCGCAATCAATACAGATATTAGTGCACGAATGTTGAATGTTATTAGAAAGAATATGAATATATACAGAACAATTGACCTTGGTTGAATTGCGTCCATGCGGTTCATCGTTACAAACGATGCAAACATTATCACTCGAATATTAAATGGAATAAAAACGAATTGGAACTTAGACTGAACAACCGAACTTGGTTAAATTGCGTCCATGCTGTTTACGGTTGGAAACTTTGAAAATATGATTGTTAGACAGTTGAATGTACCACAGATGACTTGGATTATTGACTAAACAAACGAATTTGCTTGATCTGCGTCTATGCGGTTTTTGGTTGCATACAATGCCAAAAGTAGTGCTCGAATATTTAACGAAATAGGAACGATTTGGAACATAGACAGAACAATTGAACTTGGCTGAATGTCGTTCATGTGGATAATGGTTGCAGAAGACGCTAAACTTCGTGCTCGAATATTATATGGAATAGGAACGAATGGGAACAAAGCTGAACAAATGAATTTAGTTGAATAGCGTCTGTGCTGTTTATGGTTGCAAACGATGCAAACATTAATTCTCGACTATTGAGTAGAAATGAAACGAAATGGCACCAAGACGGAACATGTGACCTTGATGTGGCTTATGTTTGCAAATAATGTAAATTTCAGTGCTCGAATATTAAAAGGAATTGCAACGAATTAGAATATAGACTGACAAATTTATCTGCTTTGTATTGGGTCTATGCGGTTTACGTTTGTAAAGAATTCGAAAGATACAGCTCGGGTTACGAAGGCAATAGGAACGTATCAGAAAATAGGCAGAAAAAACAACTCAGTTGAATTTCGTCTAAGCAGTTATGACTGCAAACGATGCATACATTAGTACTCGACTTTTGGATGGAATAGGAAGGGATTATGGCTTTTTTACCCGTGATCTTTGTTGAATTTCTTTTCTGCTGTTAGCGTCTTCTTATCACTTTGCAATATGTACAATGTTGACGCTGAATTTGCCTTTCTCTCACATTTTCCTCCTAAAATATACCTCTATTTTCATTAGTAATTCAAAGTATCACTATATCCTGTGAACATTGTTGTCCCTCAATTCCGTTTCTCTAACTCCTCGATATGTTTCCGCTTTCGAACTGCTCAACATCTAATGGGTCAGCAGTTGATCCTGGTAGCAGTTCACTTGGGCGCATGCTTATGTAAAGTGCTGACGCTTGCAAATGTTAGTCGGGAAATGTCAATGACACGGATTTCATTGCATGAACTGACTCTTGGTTTACAGGGTAGACTTTCTGTCCTGCCGCTGAGGTATCCGACGGCATATAAACAGAATGTAATCCCTAAGAAACAACTCACTCTCATGCATACCTGGTTACAGTCACGTTGTGGTGGAGGCGAGGATTATCCGTTGCTGGTCATCAGCTAAAAACTGTACCTCATACATCTTGCCACTTAGATTACGCACTTTGCTAGGAACTATCTTTAGTGAGCTGAAATCACGCTTCCACGGTCGTGGGTAGGCAACGCCAAATTTAAAAGGGCGGAATAGGGTTTTCAACAAACAACCCGAAAACCTACGAGTTTTATCTTTCTGCAACTGCTGCACATTCCAACGTTCAAAAAGAAATACCCTCGCGGATGCTCACCCTAAATGCTCTGATCTTAATGGAACAACATAGGGATGTTTTGCGTTCCTTAGTAGCAGACACGATTAACCTCAGTAGACTGGGCCGTAGGTTCGATTGACCTCTGGAATATTCCACAGTCGCATAAGCTTGCGAACGGTGACGTCTTAGAAATCGGGGGCGAAAGCCTTCGTATGTAAACCTTGAACTAGTTAAGGTGGGCCGTTTAGAGGCTCCTGAGAGACCTTAACATAGAAATCGAACGAATAAGGTTACAATCCGTCAGAATCCCCACATCATTATCTACTAATTATATAGCGTTTTCGTGTGCACCACGTTACTGCTTTCCGGAAATGGTTAAGTTGAGAGAAGACCGGAAGCACTTGGAGAGCACCACGGCCTCATGTCTGTAAAAAATATTGTGAATACCTTTGACAAATGCCGAGTACCCACTGTCAGCCACAGCCCTTTTGCAATCGCGGGTCCGCCTTATTTCACCTACCTTCCGAATCGAAGTTCCCGAAGTGTGTCTTTCAGTTACCACTGAAGTCTGATCGTTATTCGCTGAGTTGATCAATTCGATGACACCGTCTGATTTTGCCGTCGTATTAGGAACAATGGTGGTGTAGTCAAGTATGTTCGAGAAAGCGTCATCAGTACGGTGTCATTCAGTATATTCTAGGAACTAGATGCAGTTGTAATATATAATGAAGTGACAGCAGACGACAACACATTTGCGGCTGGGGTGGGGGTACCAATGCCCGAATCCGAAGTGGATCAACCGGTGAGTTTGATTTTCAAAGGATCATGGACGGAGTTTTCTCAGTCGACATTTGTCAAACAATCAAACTTACTGGCAATCGCCGACAACAGAACAGCATAAAGGGAAAAGATTTGCAGTTTAACCGACACAACGCAAATGCTCCAGAAAAGTGAGAAACAAATCGATAGTATATACTTCAAGTTGAACATCACCCACAACTGATCGCAGCTGTCGCATTCCCATAGACTTTCCAATCGGCCCCTTTCGAAAAGAAGCACTAGACTCGAGTTTCGCTTTCATTAGAGCTCGTCAGTAGTGCATATCATCGCCATTGCCGGGACTTGAACCACGGACATCCAGTTCATGAGGCAACCGTGTTTACCCCCGCGCCATTGACCTCCCGTTAAGCACGACCAAATTATCATATACGAACGCTCAACCACTTTCGCTTATGAGCAATCATCAGGTTTGCCCGATCGTCTCGAG
>JTDE01004306.1:41191-61215 GCA_014338405.1 Paragonimus skrjabini miyazakii
TCCGTTAGTTTTTAAGCTGATTCGCAAATATATCGGTGGAAGAAACTGAGCAGACCTTAGTGTTGCTGCTTCCTTGTATGGGGCTAGCATTTGCCGTTGAAACTACCGCGTTAGCAGAAGATTTTTAGCTCTTAGCGATGGCAACAGTGGAACAAGTGTTGGTCGTTGAGCCTGGAGCTTTTATGCTTCTCTCGAATGTTACTACGCCTTTTTTCTGAAGTTGATCGCCTGGCAACTGACAATGTTTTTATACCAGCTGACTTAATGAGCATTATGGTAGAATATTGTTTTCTAATAGATAACTGTCAGAACGTTTGACAGCAATCAATCTCAACAGAAAGGAGCATGTAATAAGCCAATTCGATAATTTGATATAAACGAAAAATACACTTGCACGGAATAATAACCAGGCTTTTTCGAAACACGCGCCCAAATGTTTCATTGACGTCAATGGTTGTGAATTATTCTCACAATTACCTACTAAGCGTACGCTATATATATATTGAGCAAGATGTTGCATTCTCGAAACGAGGGAACGTTTTCAAGATGTTTGCTTGCCACAGAGTTTATTATGATGTTCATTCTAACTGATGAAGCACCAACGAAGAATAGACCATGAATCACAGAATAATGCTATTCAACTCTCAGCGCGGGGAAGGTGAACAAACATTGCAGCGGTTATCTCTGATGAGAAAAAAATTAACTGATATAGCACCCAAATTTGTGTATCCTGCTGCACGCGGGTACAAATCAAGAGCAAATTCAGAAGTGATAACTAGTAGGTAATCACCGCAAACCACACCTGAAACCCTCGGCTCAATCGCCATTAGCAAACCGGCGTTCATGTTTCAGAATTGGAGACGGCAGATTCCGGTAAGCCACCGAGAAAACATGAGTTAAGATTCAAATTGGGGGTTGCAAATACCTTACACAAGCAGCATCCATCTTCTAATGTGATGCGAAATTCGATGAATAACGCAAAACTTTCCGGAAAAACGAGAATAATATAAAGGATATCCGGGGCGATGCTGATCGCAGGGTGCTACCGGATGCCGTATGGGCTGTACGCCATTATTTCTACTAGAACAAAACCGGAGACCCGCAGTCGTTCTTCAGATATGTGTTCAGCTGAGAGACTCTATTCGTCGAAATATAACAATGTGTTTTTTACCAAACTCTCATTCTGAATGATTAGTTAATGCAATCAGAAGATGGATGCACGTGGGTGGTGGATCTATATAGCATGCAGCTTCGGTTGTGTTGTGTTCGTGTACGTCTTTTGAGAAGCCAATTGTTTCGAGTTTAGTGATTGTTCCGGCTGATTATGCAATCAATTGTGACATAGATAGGTCCTCTGGGTTTGAAATGTTGCTGCCGTATGAAACCACTCTGACAACCATGAGTTTGAAGTGGTCTTGTCACTGAGTAGTCACATACCAGCGTGCTGTTTATTGCTAACGTGAAACCATCCAATGCTGACCACTCTTGCATCCAAAGCTCATGCAACCTAGCTGGGTGGTAAATGCGTGATACACAGTGTACCTAAATCGTCTCGTTAACTGAAACGCAACTTGTAGGCGTGGAAGATAGGCGATTATATATTCCATTATTTTTCCAGTTTCCTTTAGAGTGATTCTGTGAAACTTTAACGAGAGCAGATGGAACGGATTAAATGATCCGTCACTCAGTTCGGATCGTCAGGTTGCCTAAAACCAGAGGTGCACTGCCGTTTCAGTGATTTGAGAGATCAACTGAATTCATATTTATATAAAGCAGATGTCTACCCCAATATTCCTCTCAATTTCTGAAGTGCAACTGGGCGAACGCAAACAGACCAATTAGTCGACTGCTGCACATTCCAAGACCATGCCATGTATTGTGTCTTTTCAACATTTTAAAATTGAACACCACCCACACTCGATCGCAGCCTTTGCATTCACATCATACTGAGTTGGTTCAGTGAAGACAGTGACTTCAACTTAACTGAGAAGTCTTGATCACAGTGTTATCGATTTGATAAAACAGAGTGGTTCTGTTCATTTTTCCTGCGAAATGATCGGGCAAGCTGAACACTATTCACATAAGGTTGCAGGTGAGCGTTCGGATTTGACAATTCATTCATGCCTATTGTGAGGTTGCCGGTTATGTGTTTAACACGCTATTTTCACAAGCACGAGGGTTAGAGTCAATACACCGATCCGGACAAAGATATGCACTACTAATGAGTTTTAGTAAGAAAGAAAATTGAGTCTAATGCTTCCCATTGAAGTGGGCTAACCGTAAAGCTTATTTGAATGCAGAGGCTGCGATCGAGTTTGGGTGGTGTTTAATTTTGAAATAACCTAAATCCGCGAATCTTCACTACTTATTCAACATTTGTCGAAATCAGGTGCATCACATGACTGTTAGGCATGTATGAGCAACGTGGCTCTTTGTTACTCGTATGTCCCATGTCTCTGTGATCCCGAATTGTGTACTGCAGAATGTATCCAGCTAGATTGATACATTATTTCAGCATGATATTTAGAATAATGCTTCCCGGCTTTCGAAAGAACACACAAGAAACAACGTATATGCTGACTCGTTTTTCCAAGTATGCACACTGCATTTAGTGGTAGATCTTCAACGTTTGTTATAACCGTCATTGCATTTTTCACACATCGATTTAAACGAACATTGGGCAACCAAAAAAATGGTTGCAAAGTTCCCGAATATACTGGCAACTACCCGTTTACACAAAACATTTCACTTTAACGTCGTCCGTTTAACCGTCAATGTTTGATCATATTCACCCATTGACGAGTTTTATACGAGCTTTCTCAAAACTATCAACGCCAAACCATCAATTGCTGTCGCCTTGTCTATCCATAGCTCATGGATAGCTGCATAGTGTTAAGTGCATGGTGCACAGTGTATTTCTTTCACCGATCAACCACTGCCTCAATCGTATACTTGGACAATGTTTCTTACAAGTCGTAAAAGCAGAGCACAGTTGGAATTTTGAGAGAATTAAGTTAAGTGGATTTGGAACAGAATAGGACGATTGCAGCAAACCATTTGACCAGCCGGTCCCCGAATGAGAATGATCGATTGGCATTAAACCAGTAACGGTTGAACTTTACACCCATTCGCCAAACAGTTCAAACAATGACCCGGGAAACAACTACTGGTCAACAGATGAGTCAATGAGCTTGGTATTCGTGCCGTTCTAGTCACGATTCACAGAAGCAGGCACTTGATAAATTTCACGTAACTGTTAACGTTTGTTGATGTGGTGCGTTCAGTTGTGCTAGAAGCACATTCACAGAATCAGGTTGATTTTGCGAGATGATTCCGACTAAACCGCTTGGTTGCTGGTTTATTGCTCGAGTACGATTCTCCCCCTCGGTTGACCAGTAGGCTGATGACATTAGCAATAGCGAGTCCCGTCCAAGTGTGTAAACTTTTTTCTTTGAATGGTCTCTCCGATTCTTTGTAGTGCCACTGAGAACATTGGAAAATATGTCATTAGATAACTGTACATCTTTGGCACAACTGTACGTGCGTACAAACTACCTTCGATGGCAGTTTGATTCCAGATTTACAACTCGTAATCTATAATAATTTGTTCACCCATTCTGCCGTCACCGTCGACTGGATTAGAATACTGTATGGAGTTTCATAACATCTATCGATCCCCACTCACTTGAAGTGGATAAAATTTGCTCATGTTGATGGACTGGATAATAATTATTTTGGAATGTTGAGAATCGCGACAGATCGTTCAAGTGGGTATTCCTGGTGTCGGCTGGGTTTTAAATTGCATGTGGGGATATCACATAATTAGGCATATGCAACCACCATTTATCTCAATTAACTAGCCTAAAAATGGAAATGGGAGGCGCTGCAGGAGGTTATTTCGACCGGCTGGAATGTTGGTCATGGAGAGATCACCAGAAACTGATGGCGGTCAAAATGTTCCTTGTGCTTACCTTGAGGGAGACATATTCAGGCCTTCACTTATTGTTATACTATATACTCATGGAATGCTGGAGTGTTGATATAAAGTAAACACGATGTGTCTGTGGTATTCCAAAATACCCAGCCAATTCTCCAGAATTTTGTTCAAAGTTTGATAATCTGATTGAAGTAAACCGAATGCTATCAAACCGACTTCATAAATACGAATGATCGATGGACTACCAACTACCCAATCAAGGGTGGAATTTGAAACTATCACTTCAGACCTACTTCTGAGAGGATATTGACGGTGGCTTAGTCTTTGTTGATGGGTTCGACTGAACAAAACGCTTCGCCTGTTTGTGGGTTCAGGCTCACTGATTCCCAACCGCACATTTAGATTAAAACGATTGGATGCTATTTGTCCATATCATCGAAATTACAAGTGAAGCAGAGATCAGTTTCATTCGAGTTGTTCAGTATCACATTTTTTGGAGATTGATGATCGTGAATTTACAAGAAATAAATTAGATTTCACGCTCTAGGCAGTAATAGTGCATCTCTGTATTTCGAGTGCGGATATTTCACAGAAAACCTTGCGCACCTTGTTAATCAGGGATTTGCCAGAAATCGTGCGTACTACATCACCCAGAGAATATCAGTCGGCCGGCGGAGATGTTGTGATCGACGACGGCAAGTTACAAATTTTCAGTAAATTTAATGCAGGCTTCTCCCGGTGGAACATATTGGTGAATCATGTATGAAAAGTGTGAAGCAGTTTGATTGCACTTGGAAAGGTCTGTGCGGCTCAAGTTAATTAGTTCACATGTGTAAGGCTGGAAGGTCTTTACTGATAAACTCCCTCTGAATACTATGGTATCACTCCACGTGATGCCAGCGGATACCCAATAGCAATGCAAGTCATGTGGCGCACAGCTGTTGTTCATTCCCACCTATGACAAACAGTCTCCATTGCAGGTGTAATATGTTCATTTACTGGTTCTTTGACCTACACCCAACCTAATCGGAACACGATTCTCGTGAACGCGATCAAATAGAATTCGCATACAAGCGGAGCCAAAAAGCGCGAATGAATCCTACGTGAAAATTACCGAACGTTCAGCAGTTTGAATTAATATTGAACCAAATGCATTAGAACAGGCATCACAATTACTAGCTACCAATCCGCGACAAAATAAAGAGATCATCTTACGGAGAAAAAATGACATGTATGGCGCGTAATGGGATAGTTGCAATCACATCCAAGAGGATTTCAAATGTGAGAAGAACGAGAATCGATTAAAAAAGAGTACATAGAAACAGATAGTTTGGTATTTCAAGGTGTAGGTTACGATGAGATTAGCAGAAAGTGCTGGTTGGCCATGTGTTCCCATCGGTGAAATTACAAATGAAACTTTGCGACGTCTATTGGCTAATTTATTATCTACTGATAAATAATTGAGTGGGATATTAATTACTTGATTAGAGCTCAGTGGTGACCACTTCAGATCCACCTTTTCTAATCACTTCCTGTGACGACCTCAACGCCGAACTACGCTTGAACAGTATTCTGAGAAGTGACATATCCAAGTGCTAAACGATTCGTTGAAAGTTGATAATTATCTTTTATCAAAGCCCATCATATGTGCAAGAATTATTCTGATTGACAGATGGACTTGCCTTCAGCAAACGACTGACATCTTAAATGATTCGTCCATATTCAGAAACCTGTAAAATGTCAGGGACTCGACTGATGGGCGCGAGACGAGTAGTTCCAGAACTGGGACAAACTTAAAATAATCGGGTATTGTACATTTCGCGATATTTCAGCAAATTCAACCAATTTGAACCATAATGCCTAGACTGTATGGTATACCGGAAGTTCACAGCGAAGGATGGCCATTATGCCCGAGTCGTGAAGTGTGTGCATTTCCATATCATTCGATGGCACAGTGGCTAAAAGAGTTGCTGGTACCCGTTCGGAAAGATACTACTGTTCATCGGCTGAAATATACATCCGAATTCGTCGAAGCTAACCGATTGCTGAATGCGAGAAACGAAAACGTTTTCCCCCCGATGCAAGCTCTCCGTTCATAAATGTTTATACATACCGTTGTCTATCCCCGTTGGTATGTTGATTTGGTTGGTACAATTTTGAACTCACACGCAGACACGTTCAAACAGTTGATAATAACGCGCAAGCAAGATGCACAGTTGAAAATTGACAGGAGGAAGTATCATTAAGAGGACGGCGTTGCAGTGGGTCAGATACCTTCATGGCAGTGTTACGAAGAACTAAGCCCCGCGGGTTCAATTACAAAAGTACCTTCCACAAGAGGTACGTGGAAGATATCATTTGTTTGGTCGACGAAACTGTCAATATGGATTGCCAACTTGCTGAGACGAATGCAGTACACCCTAATTCTCAATTTACATTCGAGTCCGAACGGATATCCTTCCTGGATTAGGACTTGGGTCGTCGCGCAGACGGTCCAGTTACGAGTGGTATTCACATAAGGGAGATTTGGGACGACCATGACACTCTCTATTTCAGTTGCTTACCCCCACGCAGAGAAGAGACCTCATTCGTAATGTAACAAGCGGAGCTATGAGGATGTGCATTGATGGCATGATTGAGGCAGAAATGGTACTTTTACGGCGGATATTCGCGAAATGCGTCCATCCTGTAAGCCTTTTGGACAGAGATATGATACACACCAAACCAAAGGTTAGGCTCCCTCTCGTCGAATAGAAGCTGGTCTACATGACGCTAGACAGGAAAGGTGAGGCAATGACTGAACAAGTGACTCGTAGGACAAGTAACGCAATTGAAAGGACCTATAGGGTGGCACAACTACGAGTCTCGTTCAGTTCCGGCCAGTAAGTCCAGGAACAACTCAAGAACACGATGGCTAAATGTTTCACCGCATTTTCCATTTACTTGTTTCGCGTGCTTATGTAGAACCGATTACGTCGGTCGCACTGCAAGGCGTTTTTCTCAAGAATAGTGGGACAAAAAAACGCACGCGGCTGACTAAAGTTGAAGCGAAGTCCACTCCAAGTGCAGTCCTTCACACTTGGTTGGATCAGGGCACCAAGTGCTACTGAGAGTAGCTTTCCTGCTGAATCATCAATCCAGAGGAGTCAAATTTTGTATTCTGGCCGACACAGAAGCGAAATGAAGTTTGCTGAGCAGTCCTCAGCTGTTTTCTGAGAAGAGCCATACTGTTACCATGGTTTTCTGTTATTCACTCCACTCTTCAGTTGGTCGCAGCTGTCGCCTAATTGTCCATCAGTTTACAACCGCGTAACGCGGTTTTATGACAAACGGCTTCCGATTGTGATCGTTTATTTGTCTTGATGCGATAAACTGAAGTGCTTTCGAGGAAAAATCTCGTCAATTCTAGCAGCAAATCGCGAATATAAGAATCAGACTTGTGATGATGAAACAAACCGGGTGATTCAGAAAAATAAACTTAGTGACGCCCACTAGATTATTTCAGTAACGCCTAAATAGTGAATCAGGGTAACGGGATTATATGTGAGGTCTGAACGCGGGCTAAATGCGAGCGGATCGGTGTGAATTTTTACCGTACGTTGTGTGCAAATGTGATTCAAAAATTCACCATGATTGCTTGCTTCACACGGCATTGAAACATTAGGGCAACTTTGAGATCAGAATTCAACAAATTAGATAAACATGCCCAATGAATACATTGCTGCGCGTTAAAAGTAACAAAAGAAGACAAACGTACCTGACAAACTTCAATCGATCCACTATGGTGTGTATCTAGTCATCCGAATCGACCAGAAAGTTTCTCAGAGTTCCTGAACGGTACTTGAGAGTCTGTTCGAAATAATTCAAGATGAGGTCGAAAAGCTCCATGTTTTATCTTCAGCATTCAATCATAGAAACAATGGACAATCTACGTTATATTTTGGTTGAAAATACATCGTGACTGCTTAATACACATAGCAACAAAGAATAAACGCAAATGTGATATCAGATCAATATAAATAAAACAAATTTGTCTCGGTGAATTCATGGCTACGCATCAAACGGAAAAGAGACGACTAACGTACCAGACAATCTTCAACCGAGACAGCACTGTATGTCTGAATTTACCCGAGCCATTTAAACTAATCCCCAGATATTCTGTTCGATTTTCGATAGCTAGTTTGAAGAAAATCGGAATAAAATCGAAACGCACCCACAGAACGGAATAACCTATGGGATGCCAACTATTACCACCCAGGAAAAAATTGATTGACCATCCTCACACAAAGGTCCGGGAGAATATTAACTGTGACTACGTTATTGTTTATTGGTTCGACTGAAAGAAACAGACGTCCCGGCCAATATTGTGCTTAAATTCGACTATTCTCATTTTGACGTGCCGATGGTAATTACCGCATTGTCTGGGTCGAGCAAGCCACAACTGGAATGGAATCAGTGTCATTCGAGCGGTTCATCATTGTAATTTTCGCAGGTGATTGGGTCCGAAAGAACAGAGACTGCAGAATAACGAAGCTCATTTCCCCTGAATCCTTCAGTCAACCAGCTGTTTCACGACAGTATTGAACATTTTCCGTTCCTGACCTGTGAGATTTTGTATCGTTAGTTGCTACTCCGTTACATTCCAATCAAACTTGAGAAGTGCTCGGTGATGAGTAGCAAATTCACCCTGGCGTTTCAGTGTTATGCTTATAATTACGGCACGGTTTTTGCGTTTGTCCTGTCAAAATGGCTTCGGGTATTCGTTACAATTAATGCAGTCAGTGATGAATTTGATCGGTTCATTCGCTTCTCGAGCTTCAGTGTTGAATTTGAGATACTCATCCAGCGCTTAAATCCGCCAGGTTTAATCTCTACTTTCCAAATATAACCATCACGTTTATGAGAACATTGTTGAAAGCATCTGGAACGGATTTGCCCGTCACAATCACCGGAGCCAAAATTTGTCTGGGCTTTGAACTATCGCTTCAAGTGGCTTGCGCTGAACCACCCGCGGTTTCACCCACATACCACGTATCCGGTGTAAACTCGAAGGAATGAATCCAGTTGGTGTGTGAGTGAGGTCTGTGTGTCCAGCTGGCTAACACCTGCTAGCCAACTGAGTGACTAGCACGAAAAGGAAACCCTTATCTGTCGGAAAATAAACAGAGAGAGGGAGACAGCAATGAAAAGATCTATAATAAAAAGAAAAATATGTAAAATGTGACACAAAAAGCATTTCAATATACGAGTGCATGTTAGCGTACTCTAGGGAGGACAACGTTGAAAAACAAAATTCAAAGTTGAACCACGAAAAGATCAGACAGATGATTCACCATTCCATACGCCAACAAAGCTCATGGAAGGAATGGGTAGAAAACTGCAGGCACCCAAATTTCTGAAAAGTAAAGCGGATTAGTTTTCCAACTACTGGGTTGTTGCCATAATTAAAGAAAGCAGAATGAAAATGTTTGAATAACCTACATGAGCCCAAGGTACTAGTTGCCTCTTCACCCACCGTATCTTATTAGTTGGCCGGTGATCTGGCGACTTCAAACGGCCAGTGCATACGCGGACACGCACATCGCAGTGTCATATAGTCATGCCACCATGACCTTTGGCAGCGTTGGTTTCCTTGCGTATTGCACGCTTTCGTTCCTGGAGGCGCAATAACGGCTCGTTGAACTCGCGGACGCTCGTCCGAGTCGCCTTCCTCCAGGCAGTCCGGTTGTACGCTGAATCTTTCCGACATCCGAAATCAATTGGAAAACGTGGATGCACTACCTGCACAGCATCCTGGTAGCTCCGCTTTTGACCACCAGGAATTTGCTCACCTGATCTCAGTTGTCCATACAGCACCTGCTTCGGAATACGGTCATCGCTCATCCGGCAGACTTGACCCAACCAATGAAGCTGATTCGAAATCAGTTTACTGTCCGATCATCGCAATACCTCAGTGTCCGAAACCAGGTCTGACCACCGAGTACCCAAAATGCGTCTCAAACATTGCAAATAAAAGTGACTCAGGTAACGCACGTTCCGCAGAAACAATTTCGAGGTTGCACTGCCGTACAGCAGTAAAGAGAGCACTGTTGTGCAGTAAACGAAGAGCTTAGTGTTTGGCATTACGCCGTCGTTCTTCCAAATACGTCTTTCGAAACGTCCAGAAGCAGTACTAATCTTTGACACACGGTCCACGGAAAGATCGGTGGACAAATTGCTATCCAGGTGTCAGAAATATGTGCCGCTTTAACAACATCTCCATTAACCCGAATTCGAGGTGGAGCTGCACAGACATCACCTCCACCCGGATAAGGAAAATGTCTTACCTATGCCGATATCCAGGCTGAACTTGGATGTTGCGATCGTAAAAGCAGTGGCTAAAGCTGTAGTTCATCTTCGCTATGCGCAAACAGCGCGCTATCTTCTGCAAACAGAAGCATGTGTTCCCTTGAAGCATGTAACCAGGTTGAGGCGCCGTAACGTCGAATATTCAGAAGGCATCCATTTGACAAGAAGTCTACCTAAATATCATTCTAACCAGAGTCCTGGAAAGCAACAGTTAGCACGGCAGTCGAATATATGAACTAACTAGGGATGGAGACAGGACACAATCGTGCTTCACGCCAGTGACGGTATCGAAATTATCAGTGGTAGATCTACAAGATCGCACCTTCACCCTCATGCCTGCTTGCAACAATCTGATCGATTGAGCTAACTTACCTGCGAGGGCAAACTTACCTAGCACCGTCATAATAAACTCTGTAGCAAGCAAACATTTTGTGAGCTTACGCTCGTGTTGAGAATGCAAATTCTGGCTCAATATATATAACGCAGAGTTAGTAAGTAATTCTGAGAAAAATTCACCATTATTGACGTCAATAAGATCATGTAAATTCACAAGCTGTGACTTGTCGGTATGCCCAATTAATAAAATAAGTTAACTAACACGTGATGTCTCATGTAAACCACACACATTTGTCTTATCAAGCGAGCTGATGAATGTGCCGAATGTGTCATAAACCAGAGCGTCTTTTGGAATTAGTTTCTATTGACATCCGGAAGTCTGCTGTGTGTTAGTTTTGTTAGGAACATTCACTCAAGTCTGCAAGCTACCTATCAATGATTAATCGCTACAATGTGCATTTTTCAATTATAAATTAAGAATAACAAGATGTCACACCCTTTTAAAGGCATAAACGATTCTATGTCACGGGCTACTGAGTGGGCGAACGATCGTTGCTAAAAATTGCCATGATAGAGTCAGTGAACAATTTTCATTTTCGATTCCCGCTGATACGTGTGAATATTGTAAAAGTTCTCGAATAACAGCATATCCAGTAGCTAGTTTTAATTTGATTGACGAAAAATTATATCGGTGTGCGCGTTTCCAGCTGAACTTCATGTGAAGGTCTAAAGTGGGATTTGTCATGAGTGTCGTCAGGTTATCGCCTGCCCTCACATTATTCATCGTGACAGTCATGAGTTTGACCAGAAAATATTGTGACTTAAACAGTCATTCACAACAACAGCGACTTGAACATGCTGGACAAATAGCTCTCAACGAAGCGAACATGACTAAATGAATTGGTGAATAAATAAATGAGGAAGCAAACAGTGAAAGAAACAACAGTTTAATGTCTTCGGGTAAGCAATTGATGCGATGTACTGCCATCTGAGATAGCTAATTCAACCAGTGATTTGATTGATCCCCAGGACCACAACCAAGCAGAGAGACCTATTCACTTTACTAGGCGGAACTGTAGAAGCCTCCGCACCTAGGGATCACGATGATGCCTGAGCACCACGCGGTTTCAACCAACCGTCGTTGGCCTCATTTTATAATGCTGCTTTCGGCGGACGTTTGGTTGGTATACAGATTATGTAGTACAGACAAAGCAAACCGGGCAAGGCGATTGGATTTCTAAATGGCCGCGGGACGCCAGCCTTAACTGGTAGGTGCTGGCGAACGCTCGCATTCCTCAAAAGATTTTTCCACTTGATTTGTCTTTCTTTGCAAACACATCGATGATCACTCGAAGAAAGTCCAACAAGGTCTCTGTCGCCAACGGGCCACACGTCCGAACCAAGTTGAAGAAAAATAGGCACACGAATTTTGTGTATGTCCTTCAAGCTTAAACTGGACATCTAGACGATTCCACGGATGACGCAATTCGGCAAGAGTAAATTGTGTCTTAGAATCTCTATTTTATATCTCATTAACTATACTGTAAATTGAGGAGAATGCGCTACCAACCTATGTAAAAATGTTGATGTTCCCGAAGGTGATTGCATGCAGTAATTAATGTAAGCTGGACAGTCTGAAATCGCGACACCGGAAAACACGTGATTTCTCCCTTATTATTCAAATGCATGAAATGTTTGACACTATAGAAAATAGAACTAAAATGGTCCAACTCAACGAGGAAAAACGTGCGCTGAATAGCAAAGAGAAGAGCGCTGAGTTGATGCAGTTATTGAAACGCAGAAACTGTACAAGAGACTCTTTTATCTTAATTGGTACGTTACAGAACAAAATCACAGTAGTCGATTCTGTAACAATCTGCGAGGTCTTCAATTCATATTTTGCCGCTCCCTACAACATTGAAGAAAATATATTGCCTCCACCTCTCTCTGTAGAAACAAACACGTTCCTAAGCCACGTCGCTGCTGATGCTGTGAAAGTACGCTCTCAGTTAGCTACTATCAAACCGTCATACCTTCCTGGTCCAGAGGGTATACACCCTGTTGCTCTGAAATACGGAGGAGATGACATTCTTCTCCTTTTGCTTAATATGTATACACTATCTCCATCATTAGGCTCCTTCCCTCCCCAGTGGAAAAATTCTATAATTCAGCCCGGTTACAAAAGTGGCTGACGACAAGACATCAACAATTAACGTCCTATTAACCATACTTCAATGTGTTCTAGAGTGTTGGAAAGGATAATAAACTGTCGTGTGGTAGAATTCGTATGATGACAAAATTTCAAACCACTGCCAGCATGGGTTCCTCAGCAAAGGTTCGTGCGTGACGTGCCTGCTGGAATCATTCAAACACGTTACAAAATCTGCTGATTCAAGGAATGTAATTATTATTATACTTTTGGACATGCAAAAGCTTTTGATCGTGTGCCTTCTAAGGCATCATTTGGTATAAGTAATCCACTATTCAGCTGGTTTGCTTCATACCTTGTAGACCGCACACAAACAGTGAAACTAGGAGATAATAGCTCAACGCCCAAACCAGTCACCAGTGGAGTGATTCTAGGAAGCGTCCCGGGACCGTTACTCTTTCTTATGCATATAAATTATATATGTGAAGTTATCAAGTATGGCAAACTATTCCTTTTCGATGATGACATCAAACTTTTCTACACATTTCCTCCTTGTGATCCCCATTCTTCTTTAGTAAATATACGGGAAGACTTCATGTTATTAGAGTCTTGGCGTCAAACTTGGCTGGTGAAGTTCTCAGACCAGACTCATTCGACAACCGCATTTACCACATCACAATAAAATTCACCTTCAATAATTGCTGTTCAAACGCACGAAATCTGTTTGTAGTTTTGTTGTGAATAGGCCAGGTTTATAAACCATTTGGAGAAACGGAACTAGCACAAAAACTACACACTTTCTTTCAACGAAAACCAAACTTCTTTTCGTCATCACAGATGATGCAGGTTGGCAAAATCAACTTTTGCCTTCGTCATTCTTGCTACCACCCTAAGTTAATGGGACATTACTACACAAAAAGGTAAAATTGTTTGCACTGTCAAGTGGATTGCTGATAATAACAGGTTGTTTGAACATTAAAACTTCGACTCGCAATCTATAAAAAACAATCTTGTCGGTCAACTTGCTTCGAATAGTGTGCAAAACATACAGCAGAGCGGCTTAGCAAGAAAATACCATCTGCGTATTCCATGTCTATCAACCTGGTATCAAGAAGAAACTCAACAAGGACCTCGATGAATTGCTTGAACACAACTTCCGGAATGATGTTAATGACAAAATTGTATAAAAACGAGATGATCGAACGTTGGTAACAAACAATACTAGATGTGGTAACCGACTAAAATCCATACCCACAAACACTCACCTTGCTTGCCGAGTACAATGTTAGTGTAGGGTGTAAGCAAATAGACGCACATTAAGCTGACGCAGTGTCAACCATCGAGCGTTCGTCACGAAAACCCTGCAGTCAGGTAGACGTCAGATTCAATTTGAGTATTATTATGTTGTAAAAGAGAGTAACGTTTCATCTGAAAAGCTGCTGCATAACATCCAAGTTTGGATAGTACACAAATGTGCGGCGTTTGAAAGGTTCGAGACGTCTCTTTTTATTTGGATTTTGGACACCTTTCAAAACACTGGGGATAAAAGCCATGCTGATTCTCAGCCAACTTTTTTAGCTGCGACATGTCCGTTGGGTTACTAATAAACGCGTCGCGAAGTGAATGCTGTATGGGTAACCGAAATTAGCCAGAATCTGCGATACCGGGATGTTATCCAAGTAAATTGTGTTGTGATGACGACCTTAGATTGTGGAGGGACACAGCCTTTTACTGAATTGTCCATAGAAATGCGATCTGGACGAACTTTCGAAAGCCCAGTGAGCAACAATCCCGCAATCATGAAGAAGGGCACGTCGTACGCGAGAGGATTGTAGGTACCATAGATCATAGTAGTGATTCAATATTGCGTTGAGTCAAATGCGATCACAAGTGCGCTGGGTGTATCAAATTTGTACTAGCAGTACACGGTCGGCGAAGATTCTGCGAGTGAGTGAACACATTTAGATTAGGTGGGTTACATATTTTTGGTTTGTGTCAACAAAACAATCCCACTCAACGCCCGATTTCATTTACATGAGCCTGGGTCACGATAACCTGCTGCCTTTTTGCTCTCGTATAGCCGTGTTAGGGAGCCGTATGCAGAATGTTATATCCTGAGTCAAAATTTGACTTCTTGTTTTTCTTCCCAACCCTGTCCAAATAACTTTAATAGATGTCAAAATTCTTCTTGCTTTGCATTTGCGAAGTCTTCTCTGCGGACCTGGTACTTATACTTAGACCATCCTCAACTTTTGCTTTCTAGAGATAAGTGTTTCAGTTTCATATCAGTCTACCATGTGGCAAACCAACATTGTTTGGCTGGATCACAAAGGCCTTCCTTCACACACCCTTATATCTTATTCCTTCGAGTCGAAAGTGGACGCGCGATACATGAATGGAATTGCAGATGGCTCGGCTCAGAGAGTTTTTCCTGGTGGATGTGCGCAACCATCCTTTGACTTTGGCCACTGTCATAGGTAAATGCGTCCTGTGGCTAGTATGTGATAACTGTGTTTCTCAGGTTCAACCCTGAATGAATCCGGCTGTTTATTGTGTAGTTGGCTGTGAGTAGCGAATGGTCTGTTGGAATGTCTTTAAGATATAAAAATTGGGAATATAAAACCTGATGGCTGTTACCAATGCTACTGTAGCTAGTCGTAGCCCGAAACATCAAGGCAGGCTCGAACGTTTTCCACATTATTTTGGGGGCAGAAAGCAGTGTGGTGTACGAGCTGTTCTGGCAATGTGCAGTCCAAAACATATCGAAATGGGTTTCCTCGCATTTTTGTAGAGCCATTTCAAAAGAATCTCGCAAATCTCTCTTAACGGAAGCTTGGTGCGGTACCCACTAGGCCGGCATGTCAACAGTTCTGGAAAAAAAGGCCAAAAAACGACAAAGCTAAATCTGTCAGAATATATCTAAAATGGAGTGAGTATATCGACTCGCTCTCAGTTGAGATGTTCACACGTCCGGCGTTGAAAGTCTTGAATTTTACAGTTGAAAAGCCGCCACTATCAGTTTACGAGCTGCTTGGAAATTAGATATTCAGAAGAAAAGAATGTAGTATGTCAGTAATTATTTCATCACCAGCCAAGTAGTTCACCTTTCAAATTTCTGTCGAAAGATTTTTCTGATTTTCATTTTCACTCAATGGATGTAAATCTGTAGGAATTGATTCTCCGTGCTTGCTTATTGGTCTTGCAATTATCCAGCAACATAGCTGTTGCGCGTGGATCAAGAATCTAGAAAAGAATGGGGGATCTGCTCCATGCTTTTTTTCCTATTCACACATCGTTGGACGGATCCAACCATTTTTCGATACAATATAACAGTAAGAAACTTAACATATAGTCCATCGTATTCTATATAGTGAACCCTGTATAATCGAGCGGGTACCAGCAAATACCAGCATGAAGTTCCATTCGTCAAACTTAGCAGCAATTATGCGGAATATATCGCTTAGATTTATTTTATAGAAAGAAAAGTCGAAAACTTCAGGTTTCAGCTTAGTTTTTCACTTTGGCTATAATTGTGCCTGCAAAAAGCGTTTCTCATTCTTTCTGACAAATTACATTGGGGGACCTGTAATGCATTCAGATTGATAACAGATCGCCGCTTTCGGGTGAAAACTGTAATATGACTTGTTATGCAAACACTTGAGAACTTCACCGGTTGGGCAAGTCAAAAGACTGTCACGAACACAAATGCGTCATACCGGAAAATTGATGCTGATTGATATCTGACTAGTCCCAATATTTGCACTAGACATCCGACATAATGGACTCTTCGTGGAAATGTTCGAGCGAATTGGCCTCCCTCCTTCCTGCCAGTTTGAGTGTTTCATGAGTCTTGTAGTAAAGTGAAACCAAAATTGTGAGAATGTGCTTCGTGTGTTTTTAAACTGCGGCTAATCACCACCTTTCTCCCTTGCGTTACAGAGTCGACAGTTTGTGCAGTCTCCGAAGAAATTGCCTCAAATGAAGGCAAACCAAGTGACTGAACCGTAGTGCCTTTTAATGTTACTTAGATTTTACACTTGTAGAATTCTGTGTTCTCGATAAATGTTTTTTTGACAGACTCTCGTTCTGCCTCTCAACGGGTTTGCTACAATAAATGAATCAACCGTTCTGACTGGTTCCCTTGATATCTGTCAGCCTCTTTAACAGCGTAGTTTTAGCAAATTGTTCTGCACCACCAACATATTACTTCCTTTCATTCGTGTATAAAATGTTCAGCACCTCGGTAACTTGCCCAGCTTATTCAAGTAGAAGCGACCCTATTTCTTCCTTCGGTTCTCGGTATAGTTGTGCTCTTCCATGGGTTTGATGTGTTGTTGACCTAGTAAAATTTATCTGATTGACATGTTGATGTGGTAATAATGACAGCCACAACAATACCAATATCCGACCTGACATCCCGTACAAACTTTATGTATATTCAGAATAAAAATTGGTTTATATTTTTCCTTCTCAGAATTGTTCCAAAAACCATGTTTATCTTGGTTATCGTAATAAATCCTTATAATTCCATGCACACTGGATTATTTAATTAGGCAACACCTCAACAGTACTTTCACATCATCCGGTTTAACGTTGTCGTTTCTTTCGAAAGAATATACGATCTGTCATTTTATCCTGCATTGAGTCTAAGCACTGTTCCTTCCTCGGAGATTGCATGTTTTCTGTTATTTGTATTATGAGTAAAAAAGACAAACAGTAATCAACTGAAGAGGTGATAGCCGGATTATTATGCCTCAATGTGTGTACACTTGAAATTTTGACCTGTCAGGTTGTTCAATCAGGTGTCAAGCAATACTGGCTACGTCCCCGGGAGTTGAAGCTATGCCACTCCATGAAAAAAATTAACGAACGCGTGAACACTCACTCGGATAGAATACAAAATCGAGATATAATAATGGAGCTGAAGCTGAAATACTAGTATAGGTATACCGCATTTCTTTAAAGTGTAGCTTTTTGCGACCAGTTTTACTTCCTAATGAGACCAGTCGTATAGATCACAATTTAGTGAGCGACTTATCAGTCTGATGCATTATTTGCATGTTGTGCTGTTCGATGTGTATTTGTCCGTTATGCTGCTTGTAGACAATGCAGATGGCACTGGCGTCCCAGCGAATAACAGCTACGGCTCGGGTTACCTGATCGATCTCCAGTCAGACTGCTTCTGTCAGATGAGTTCAGACAGAGACAAAGTGGGTCGTGCTGTGTCGGTTTGTGAATTAACATCAAGGAGCACTGCGGAGTGTTCTTTCATTTAATTCAAATTTGTACTTGGCTTGTTCATCTGTCTTGTAATAGGACCCTTAACGGAAGACACGACGAGCCATCACAGAAGTTTTGCGAATACCCGGCTATGTATCATCAGTGTTCTAGCAGAGAAAAGCTAGCCCACGCTTCCTAACGACAACCAGAGTCCTGTAATTTTGAAATATTACATTTGCGGCAGTAGTTATCTTCTCGTGCAACTTAACACATCCTCACGGCAATCTTTTCTCGTGATAAGTTTGGAAAGTAAGCTTGTAGTCCGTGTTTTATAAGTTTCCTTATTCCACTTGTGGTATCATTCTACTCAAGTACGATTTACACAGCATACCGTAGAAGTAAACACATTCTGAACAAAATTTCCGCGCGCCTTCAGAAATAGATTTTGTTCTGGTCTATCGCAGAACACGCGAGTCAGTCAGCGTGTTGTTACTGCGCGCATCGATTCCAGCCATTTCACATCCAACCGTCGAGAAAGGGCCGATGTAATCTGCTACAAAACCCTCGTGGTCAAGGTCTTTGTTGAAACTGTTTAACAGAAAATGCTAACCGCGTAATCTTGATTAACTAACATTTGATCGATTGGAGCCATGAGGGTGCTCCGTAATGTTCCTTCTGACACATACTGTCATGGAGGTGGAACCGCGCAGGGTTTGTAAAGCGTCCGAGATATGACACACAATAGTCAGTCATTCTAGGCATATACCATTAGATGGTATAAATCAACACTGCTTAGATAAGAACAAAGCAAATTTAACACCGCGTGAACTAGACACTGGTAAAGACTTCGAAAACCTCTCTTGCAACACGACTATCCAGTCTCTTCATGAATGAACCGGGAATACGCATCGCTGGTGGACTCTGCGACAACGCTGTACACGATGGGTCCCAACAGTTTGTGCTGTTTGCAGCAAACCGAATAAAACTGATACCCGAGTATACCGCTTTGTCACAATGAGAACACGTGTCGGCCGAGATGGATGCGGGTCATGTTGCGTAGGTAGCATCGCATTCATCTTCATATGAACTTAACCAATGACTTCTGATTCTCAAGGTTCTTCTGTTTCCAGAGAACGATTCGCCAATTTCATTATTTTTTACCGTATCAGCAGATGAACCGCCTCATGGTTGTACCCTGTTTGACAGTTGAGACTGTATGTACGATAAAGCTCATCTAGAAATATCAAGTGCTACGATATATATAATTAACACTATTGAAAGGATTGGTGTGGTTGTCTCGTAATTGAGCGTGTAAGATTGCTATTCTGCAGGGTTTTGTGAAATTAGAGTCACGATGTGTAGAGTAGCAGCAAACAAGAAATAATCTGATCAGGCTTGTTTGAACAAAAGGTTTATATCACTGCAATTCGAAATCCAGGAACAAGACAAGTTTGTGCAACTCATCCATCTTACGATCAGTACTAATAAGCAGTTTATTGGGTTGCAGGGGGGGAGAATGTGAAGACTCAACATGAGAGGATCAGACTTTTCAATGATCGTAACACCAGCTGCTCGATCTGTTTCTTCGGATTCTAATCGTGGTCTCAAGGCAGCAAAAAGAAGATGTCAACCTCTGCTTTAGGAGGTTCATTCCAAAGGCTATATGCTGATATCCGCAGACTAGTCTGTTCACCGTATGTATTGTAGTACCGTCAAAGATCCCATGGTCTCTGGTGTGTGACACGGATTGATATTCATCATGATGTTTGTCGGACGTCTTGTGTTCTATCCCCCCTAGACAATGTATTGGCGGAGTTGTTTGGTAAGGTATCTAAACTGGAAGCTGAACTTTCCCAACTAAAAACAAGCTATGCTGTACTCGATTCTCTAAAGGAGAATCTTATCTCCCTATCTTACATCTTCAAAGTGCCAGAAAGTCCTAAGATGGATAACATAGAGAGCGCTAGCATGTTCCTTAACACGCTGACAACAGAAATCACAAAACGGGTGCGCTGCACATATAATGCCATCGTA
>JTDE01004308.1:4283-17385 GCA_014338405.1 Paragonimus skrjabini miyazakii
GTTTGAATGTAGACGTAGCTCTTTTTTAGTGGTTAGGTCCCCTCCCTCTTTTTTCTGTCTTCCTAAACAGGGTTTGTTTCTTTTTCATGGTTGTGTGGCAGTTAAGCATCAGTGTGAATCACTGATGTATTGCTGTCTATGATGATGATGATGATGATGATTGACCGCAGTGAATGTTCTGAATTTGAAATAGCTTTATTTGCTCTTCTAGGTGGCTTCACCGTGTGTTTGCTTAGATTGTTATACTCGGTGTTATGTGTGATTTATCCAGATTTGTATGCTTTTGCAGTTTTGCTTCTTCTCTGATTGGGTGTCGGCATCTGGAACGCAAAGGTTGTTCATCATAATCTTGGAGAAGATGATGATAGGATTGACAACTTGACTCAACATACAGTTGGGACTCTAATACACAGTTTAACGCAAGCCACTCTTCCTGTTGCTTGTCACTCACACCATATCCACGCTTTTCATTCATTTTGGATTAATTTCTCTACCTTTCGCACTTCTAATTGAACTGTGTTTTTATTGCAGATGACGTACTAACGACTTTATCAAACGAATACGAGAACAGTTTATTAACGAACCCAATCATTGGATTTAGGTCTGCAGATAAATTACCAAAGCAACTACAAGCGATCAAACAAAGGATACCGTTTTTGTTTTCATCTGGCTCGTTATTCACAGTGTCTGGTTATGTATACATTAGATAAAATTCCTTCCCACTCGCATTTGCCGCCATTAACTACAGTGAACGGAACTGCGACAACCACCACTACGGTGCTAGGTCATAGCAACGGATCTGGCATGAACACCTCATCTGCTTCATCACTTTGTATAGGAACCAGTAATAATAACGTCAAATCTACACTCAACATCACCCAGCTGTATGAGGATCGTCAACATCATCGACAGTTTGGTGATAATTCGTCTATAGCTACAAGTAATTCTACCGCACAATTACACCTACCCAGTGTATCAATTGGCCCGGCAAATTGCTCCACAACCAACTCAAGTATTCGTTCAGGCGCTTCGGTCGTCAAACCAAATGTCTTGTCACCCGGCCAACAATCAGGTAAAATGGACGGTCATGGAAATAATGCTTTAAAAATTCGGAATCGCACCACGGCCAATGGTGTCGGTGGGGGTGGAATCGGAGCTACGTATAATGGTGTGTCAAACAGCGCAGGTCAATCAGGTACAAACGGTGGTGCCAGCGAGATCAACAACACCACCAGTCAAGCGGCCATCTCTACATCCGCCCTCTCTGTGGTCAGTGCCTATCACAGTCATACGAACCCTTCTGGATTGACGCCCGAAATGGCCATGAAACTATATGTGCACAAATTGACTGCATTTGAACATCACGAAATATTTAGTTACCCACAAGTGTACTTTGTTGGACACAATGCCAAAAAACGGGCTGGCGTGGTTGGTGCTCCACACAATAATGGCTACGATGATGAACAAGGTTCTTATCTGAACACAGCTCATGACCACGTGGCCTATCGGTATGAGGTGTTGAAAATTTTGGGCAAAGGTAGCTTCGGTCAAGTGGTTAAAGCATATGACCATAAAACAGGCACATACGTGGCCTTGAAAATGGTTCGAAACGAGAAGCGATTCACACAACAAGCGGCTGAGGAAATTCGCATATTGGAACAACTGAGACAACAAGATAAAGACAATACACGTAATGTGGTCCATATGTTGGAGCATTTCACTTTTCGCAGCCACGTTTGTATGACTTTTGAATTATTAAGTATGAATCTGTACGAGCTGATTAAGCGAAGCAAATTTCAAGGCTTCCCTTTGCAGTTAGTGCGAAAGTTCGCGCACTCTATTCTAGTGTGTTTAGAAATGCTTCATCGAAACAAAATTATACACTGTGATCTAAAACCGGAGAATATATTACTCAAACAACAAGGTCGCAGTGGAATAAAAGTGATCGATTTTGGATCAAGTTGTTACGAGAGTCAACGAATTTATACTTATATACAATCTCGTTTTTATCGCGCCCCGGAAGTGATTCTGGGTTTCAAATATGGTTCTGCGATTGATATCTGGAGCTTTGGATGCATTCTGGCGGAACTACTAACAGGTCAGTAAACTGGTTGTCTCTATTTTCCTGGTTCATTTCCAAGTATTCTACACAAAGTTTATACGGTTCTCTCAATTTGAAGATAATTGACCAGGATCGTTTTTACATTGTTTTATTCCTATGACTAACCTGAACAGTATGCAAACTTTGGATACCTACTGATAGCTTTCAACCTACTTTCCAAGTTTTAAATTTTAAAACCTATTTTTACTATTGTTATTATCCTGGTTCATTTCCGATCATTATCCGAATATGACTCTTTGTCAGATGACGCAGTTCTTCCTGTTTTTACCAACACAATTAGTCATGTTTTTACATTCATACCATTTCTAGTTCTTTCATTTAGTGTTCTTTTATCATTTTTCTAAAACCGTTTCAGTAACGTTTTTTTCTTCTAGAGGAAGAAGGAAACGTTCTGATCAAGCCCAAGGCTGTAATTATAATGAAGATGTGAACTTATAAATGGAATGTGATTTGCAGTACAAAGGGACTAGCGACTTGACGAATAGAGTGGGTTTTTGGATATTGAAGGTGACCACATTAACATCGTTCTCAACTGTTCCCGTTAATCGTATGCTTAGTAGGTCGAGAAGGACTTCGAAGGTGAACTGCCAATTTTGGGAAAGTAAACATTATTTGTCAAAATCTAGCAATTATACAGATACATGCACTCACACACATGAAAACAACCACATAATCTGACGCATCAGTGCATTGATCTGCCTGGGCTGTAACTAATTTAACCCTACCGCATCTGGACATGCTGTTTTTTTTGTCGGTTCAAATCCAGCCGAAGTCCAGACTTTTCGCAACCGGCTCTCTTCTAACTAATCAAACCAGTCAAGCGACTTATCAATAACTTAACGAGGCTTGAAGCGCATTAGTCTATATGAACATGTTGGCATGAGTTTAAGCAATGGACTGATAATAACACGAGGTTGCATGCAAATTATAATGTTTTACCTTCAAGCCATCTCGAGTAGCCTTCGTCACAAGTGTTGCAGTCGATTGCATCACTTCCGCTAAAAGCGATCTAGGAAGGTTGGAACGCAAAGTTTCACAGTTTGGTCGTGACTTCGTACCATTTTTAAGTTAGTAGTTAGAAACATGCCGATTACGACATTTAAACATTCCGTAGGTGTGGAGTCTTTTGAAATCTTCATGGATCGTTATAGCTGGAGCCCCGCAGTCTGACACATCAATTCGGATGCCTGATCATAATCCACTTCGCTGGTTTATTGTGTAGAAAATAAAGGTATGATCATTGTAGAGTGGCAGTATAGTATGTGATAATATGCCGTGAACACAATAGATGGGTTGTATCAAATAAGAGCATATGTAGCGCCAACCAAACACCTTGTTTCATGATCTGGTTTGCAAACTGGGGCTTATAATAGAAATTCAAGGATCGAGATCACCTTAACGTGATTTGAATGATCATGTACTTAAGATACTTTCACAGTTAGGCTACAATAACAGAGAATCTCTGTCAAACGTTTCACGTGGAACTTACTCTTGTATGTGAGAATTATAGTTATAATCACGTACCGGTTTAAATATGAAGTTCAGTATGTTCATTCAAAACTGCATTCGATGTCTGGCAGACGTATCCTCAATAGTCTAATTCCGACCATTCTTAACGAATTGCTAAGCTTACGCCGACCAATTTATCAAACGTTTACTATTATGTCGTTTTGAACTTCTTACCTCTTCTTCTCTTCGCACATTTGCGCTAGGGTGAAATCTTGAGCCTTCGATAAAACAGATGTTACTCATCGTAAAACTGGTCACATAATAACAACCATTATTCTTTCCGCCCTGTTGATTGCTTCAGGTATTCCTTCGTATTTTGTCTTCGAGAACTATCTTGCTCATTATCGTCATCATAGTGTACAATACGTTAGTGGTTCTCACTAGTACTTAACTACCACACAACCACAAAGAAAAAAGTAAACCCTGTGCAGGAAGAGAGAAGAAAAAAGAATGGGAGAGAAAGGGACCTAACCAATAAAAATATCTGCGTCTCTATTCAAACATTCAGCATCAGAGTGCCTACATCTTGCAAACAAACAACCGAGCTATAAGTGAAAGTAAGATGTCACTGATGTTTGCATTCGATCGCTCGCATCGGGTTGCACCAAAGAGTAATCGACGAAGAGGTTAGGAAGCAGGTATTTGGTAGTGATTGTCAAGTGAGGCGTTTTGTTTAATCCTTCTCGCAGTTCTTTGGTGGGTGCGAGCGACTCGGTTCTTAAACGAATCACTATCTTCTATGTTCTGTTTTACAAATAATCTCCGAATGTGTAAACTAATTTCACCATGAAGTCTACGAACGGTAGTTTTCCACTTAAATTTATCAGCCCAACTCTTAACGGGATTTTTTCATAAAATCTTATTTGGAATCAGTTTTGCTTGCTACGGTTGAAAAAGTGCTTTATCAATGATACATGTATTAATTCTGCAGGGCTTTTATAATCAAAAAAGGAACGTAAACTGGGTTCATTACTTTTACCATTCCTATGATGGCATGCGTTTTTTTTTGACCAGCATATTTCGATCGGGAATATTTTGCGAATTAGTCCATAAAACTTTGGGAAATACGAATGTCTATTACCGGGCATTGACGTAGGTAACCAGGTGCCAGATTAACCCAGTTTGCTACACTCATGTTACAAGACGAGATCACTTAGTTATGGTGAGCTGTATTTATACCCACTCCACTGATCCTTCATTGAAGTCTTTATAGTCCTGTCACCTGAAGTGCAAATGTACTTCTCTATCAACATTTGTTTGCCAATCTTTCAGTGGATAGTAAGGTTTTATCTCAAGATTGGGTCAGCATGGACCCTGTACTTGTTATAGCTGACAGGCCACTGGCAACTATCAAGATCTCCACCTACCCGGGTAGTGTCGTCTCGTCAGCTTGCAATACTGCTAACGAAGTGTCCACAAGAATACCGGAAGCTCGTGGTGCACTTGCGAACCTCCGTCACTTATGGCTTTTTAAAGACGTCCAGTAATCGATTTACGGTAGAGTTTGCAATGCGTGTTTGTGTTCAGTTTTGCTCTTTGGATGAAAGAGCCGGTCCATTCGTGCGGAAGATGTATGTAAACTCTCCAAATTCGAAGACCGTTGTCTGTGTTAGTGAACCTGTATCAAATGGGCTGACTGTGAGCAATGCAACAGCTCCTCAGAAAATATTTGAGAAATGTGCTAGTTCACGATCGATAACCGAGATAGTAAAAAGCGCACTCTTCCTTGCTTGGATCGAGCACTGTGTATGCCAGCGAAGCGTGCGCTGCACCGCATATTGTTGACTGTGGTTGCGGATGGTTGGAGAAAACCGCAAGGCGACCAGGCAATGCTGTGGTCACGGTTTATTAAACTCTTGACCGTCCCGATGAACAAGGTTAGTAGGTGACGTCTATCTGGTTGGGGAGTTCGCGTTTATCCATACCACTGATTGGGAACACTCTCTCACATGGCGGTGTATTGCAGTCAATGGCTAGCTTGTATTCGCAAATTTACTGACTTTTTTTCATAGTGCTCCGTTTTTTGCTCTTCTTCTTCTTCTTCTTCTTACATTTTACCTATTCATTACTCGACCAGTTTGTAAACCACTCTCAGAGCCAACGGTAACTCAAGCCGTAGTATCCACGGCCACGACTCAAAGTTGAAAACGGTAATGACGATGACGATTTTGTTATTGCTGATGAAGACGATGATGATAATTACACTGCATAGTGCTGTTGTGAACGTAGAATGGCCAGTTAATTCTCTTAAACAGCCTACGATATTTTTTTAGCTTTACGCTTTTACATCAATCGATCCGTTGTGTGAGTATTTTCTGCGATCGCTTTTGTTTATAAATATCTGCATAGCAAGAAACAGTACTGTACAAATATCCCCCGTCGCTCTGTCGTTTATTTTAGGAACCCCTCACTTTGTGTGAAATTTCACGTTTTGTTCTACTGTCATATGAATATTCTACTGACCTTAACATTGTATACAAAATACCATTGATGGGTACGATTGCTGATGCCTCCATCAATGTTGACGCGTAACTGATCGACTTGGGTCAAGGTTTAAGTTGATTTGAACACTGTAAACAGTTATTTGACAATCACGTTTTTGCGTGCAATTGAGTCCGATCACACAATTTTCTGCACAGCGTACTTTAAGGTCCTCCATTCTGACTACCCTATCTCGACGTTTAACGGTGTACGGCTGACCAAAAGTTGTTCCCGTCTGATGAAACATTTACTTTGCTTTTCAATTATAGATTTCAGGCAGCAGACTTAAGCACGGGTAGCTGTTGATTAAAGTACACAAAAGTTCTATGCAAAAACTTAGCTAGTTGAATAATTTGTGACTGATTTTCCTCAGAACTGACAATGCTGCCACCAACCTTTTGGAAAACCGTTGGATTGCTTTGTATTTTGGTGTTTTTCAACAGTGATCCCCACCTGTTTAGGGTCAACTAAGCAAACCTCTTCTCTTCTACTCTTATGACTGTAAATTCAAATTCAGAAATTATATTATGCAATTTTGGATGTGAAAATTCTGCGTTTTTACCGTCACCGGTCTGTCCATACATTTATAATCTAATAAAGTCGGTGGACTTTTGTCCTGGTCATAGATGCGATAATCATAGTTTTACAGTTTTAGAAATACTGGACGTTCTTTTCAGCATCACACGGTGAAAGTATTCCCATCTGAAAGCCGTTTCCGATTGAGTTTCCCATGAATCATTCTATTCTGTTCTATGAAATGTTTGGAACCTGTGTTTTCGCTGTAACCGTTACTTTATCATTCTGCAAGCCTGCCAGCAGTCCCCTCTCGGATAGTTCTCGTCTGTTAAACTAGAAAAATATGTTCCACCCAATTTGCGTTCGATTCTGATCGTCCAACAAGTGTGCATACGTACACTCATATGTATGTCAGGGAATTCAACCCTGTATATGTTCTAGTATGTTCCAGTTTACTTGCTGTTTGTACAATGTTTGTTTAAATTTCTATCTCAACTTACTTATCTTGTGGCCTGATATGCGAACACAAAGATAGGTTTGACTATTTTTTCTATCGCACCACTGATGTGAGATGATATATTTTGTTCTCCTGTTTCATCTGACTTTTACGGGGTCTGTCGACCTAAACTGCAAGTAATTTGTTGCAGATGACAACTTTTGCTGCCAGGTTAATTTGGCCTCAAAATAAATTGACTGGGGACGGTAGTAGAGTCCTCACTTCTTCGGGTTCAGTGACTCGAGTGCTACTGCTGTTTGATGGGGTTGTGTGTGAAGTATTGAGGTAATTATGAATGGCGTTGAAAGTCACAGGAATTCTACTTTGTAGGTGATGTCTTACCACAGTTTACAACTTGATTGGTTGTTTTCAAAGTGTAAATGTCATGATGTTGATTGGTTGCGTTTAGACATAAGAGCTTCTTGGCTTTAACCTCATCCCCCTAAGCATGGATCGTCGTGTTCATGGTACTTGGTAAGCAAACATTCGTCACTAACTGAGCTAACGGTATACGATAGTGTGAAAGTAGTCCAGTCCAGAGTGATTATCTCTGAGGAACTTTAAATTCGTTACTTGTTAGGCAAACCGGTTCACTCTAGCGATAATTATGTTTCAGGTTTATTTGTTCCCCGAACTGTCGTTCGTATCTAGTGACCAATACGGAAAAACATCGCGTAGCTTTTGGGGACATGCTACCTATTCAGTCCTTTGTTAACTTGATACATGATATAACCTTTTACTTTAAAGAATTATGTGTTAAACTGCATTCCACTCAAACAGTACAGCCGATTATTCAAGCAGTAACGCAGCAACTCCGTGTGATGCTTTGACTCGTTGTCACACTGTTATTGTGGTTTGCCGCTTGCTGTAGTTCGTTGAACTCGCACGACCGTCATTGCTAAGTATTATGCAATCTCATGTACATTGGTGTTCTTAAGTTCTTCCGGTCATCCTACCACTTAACATCTCGGTTACTCCTTTTCTGCCTTATTTATTTACTAAAATCACCTGCTTCTCCTGTTTGTCATTCTGAACACTCGACTGCATCGTGACCTGAATTCATCAAGTAGACACGTTGAACTGATTTTCACTTATTGCTTTATCCAGTGTTATTTCCGTCCCATCCGAGTAGCTAGCTGGAAAGACGTCAAGAAACGCAATACTTTCGAGTGATTCGTGCTCCGCTGTAATTAAACCAATCCAGTATTTCACTAGTGACTTCCGATTCATCTGCTGCACATTATCCTCAATAGAGAGCACCGGATTTAATCTTTACGGTCAATTAACCGCTCTCATATTTTATCCGAAATTTCTTGACCGCTTATGGGGTCTATGTTGATCTCTTTAATCTCTCGCCCTCTTGCCCTTTTTCGATAGAACAATTCATGACTTTCAATGGTAGTATGACACTAAGTATTGGCCATTTTTTCCACGGCAAGGGAGGATGACATGATCAATAGTTTGACTCATAACGTAGTTTACATATTTCAATCTGGTGTGTCAAGAACAGTAAACACAGTGGTCTTGAAGGGTGGACTATCGGTGAGTAAACACTCTTTTATCCGGACGGTAACACACTAGAGGCGACCTCTTGTGTATTAGTGGACTATTCGGTTGTTTAGCTTAGGAAGAGAACACTTGTTTTAGTATGAAATTTTGCACTTGTTTCAATTAAGAACGTACAACGTCAGTGATGTAAAATGTGATACAAAATGGACACGATTAAGGTGACAGCAAAACAGAACCATGCTTGTTCATTTGTAGCTAAGCGGAGGTTGATTAGTTGTTAACTATGATACTCCTAGGAGGAGAATTCACCTGGAGCAATTCGGGGGGCAAATCTTCTGGAGTGATTATCAAAACAACAATCGGGACTTTCTCATCATCAGTCGAACTAATGATTCTGATCAAATCAGCTTGCGTTGTAACGATGTTTTTTTTACATGGGTGGAACTAATCGAACGCAAGGAACTTATACAAACTAGCACATTCTCATGCTTGCTGCAGTATCTTACCACTTCACAAATTCATCCACAAGTCTGCCGATGTAGTTTATTGATGGGAATTTATTTGTTGGCTACCAGTCATCTACTTGATTTCAATTCAGCCTTACCTAAACTTGTTCGGATCGGCTGCTTTTCATTGTTAAACTTTATGGAAACGTTAGCATTTACACATCAACAACCACTAATGTAAGTTGGGTAGGTATCGCGTGACTGGTTGGTTACCTCGTGATAACTCTAACTAAAAGTTAAAAACACTATGTGATATAGCAACGTGCCTTCTTTATCCAGTCCCCGTTTTTGATAAATAGTTCTTCTAGCTTATTCCGCGTCACTGCTACAATGAACGGCTGCTCGAAACACAGTGTCCTCCAGTCAGACTCATGCCCATTATAAATGCGTGAATAGGCCTTCGTTTTGCGATCAGGAACTGTTGCCAGTGATCTTGGAATTAACATGTCGTCGTCCCAACCGTTATCATTTTCCTCAGAATTTTGTATCTTTGATTTCATGCATTCTCAACTGAAAAGACTGCACAAAGTTTCATCTCGAAATACCTTTCTTTCTATATCAAACAATTATCCTCCACGAGCCAGTGAGTTCACGTTAGTCGTCGTCAAGCATGTTATCCGCCCTATGTAGAAGGAGCCAGTTCAAACCTCCAAATATGCCCTTTCAAGTATCGATTACAGTCGATCAAGCTGTAAACTAAACGACCAACTCGATAATATTTCAGATTGTCTCTTTTCACAATAACTTATTGGTTATATTGATGGTGCAATTCGGGGATGTATGGATCATATTTTTATCGTTCGTCAAATTTTGTGAGAGCGTCATGTATACCGCCGGCCAACAATTTCTCGACTGTAACGGTGCGTTCGATTCAGTGGATCGATCTACACTTTTAGAGTCGCTTAAACGCAAGGGTATACCGACCAAGTAGGTTAGGGTTTACGGTGAGCTGTCTGACAGTTACAGCACCAGGATCGGTGTTCGTCAAGGCTGTCCCCTTTCACCATTTTTGTTCAATTTCGTCATGGACGAAATAATGGAGGACTGTCTGCGGCACTCAAATGATTCTGGTGTGGACCTCCTACCTGATGAAAGGTTGACTGATCTTGATTATGCTGACGATAAGGTGTTGCTGTTTGACAACTTCCAACCAATGCTGAGCGCCATTTCGCGTTCTGCTAAGTACTTCGGAATGCGTATTTAAATCGGAAAATTTTCTGATTTAAATCGCTTGATAAAGGCTCTCCGAGAGGGTCGAAACGTTGCGAAACCGATAACTCTTTTGGTTTTTAACTCGTTGTGGCTTAATCAAGGAATTACTTAGTAACTTCGGAATGCGCTTTGCAGTCTCGAAATGCATAGTGTTTCTGCAAGATTGTTGTGACTACGTAGATTTAATGTTAGATAATGAAGTCATGGAGGTTGTTGACCAGTTTGTATATCTGGGAAGCTGCATCAGCAGCGGCGACGTAGGTGTAGGGAATGAAATAGAGGCGCGTATTTCTAAAGCTAGAGCGGTGTTTACTAATCTGAGGCACTTATGGCGACAGAAATCTATTTCTCTGAAGCTTAAGGGTCGCGTATATCAGACAACAGTGAGGGCTGTATTACTTTATGGCAGCGAAACATGGCCTCCCAGGGTAGAAGACTTGAACCGTCTTCAGGTGTTTGACCACCGATGTCTGCGTTGAATAGCTTGTATCGAATGGCAGCAACGAGTGAGTTACGTGTAGGTTAGGAAGCGGGTGTTTGGCACCGATTGTCAAACGAGTTCTTTTATACAGTTATTACACCTGCACAGACTTAGGTGGTTTGGCCATGTACTAAGGATGCCAGCTATTCATTTGCCACACCGAGCACTGTTTGCCGACGCTGCGGTCGAATGACGCAAGATGCGAGGTGGACAGGTGATGACCTGGCGTAGACAAATGAAATCGTTCACGAAGGGATTGGCTACCGTAGATCGGGTTCGTCTCCCGGGCTGGAACCCTCGCGACTCAGAGAGTTGGTGGCTTGAGACGTTAGGTGAGATGGCGGCTAACCGAGCTCAGTGGTGTGAATGTGGTCGTTGTTTGATCTAGTTGTCTGTGAAGTGAGTGCATTTAATGACGCGGGGCAGTGAAAGCCGTAAGGAAGTTGTCTTGTTGATGACACCTTATTTTCACCTATGGCTTGGTTGTTTGTATGCAGGGTGCAGGCGCCTTGTTGTATGTTTTAATGTAGATATAGCTATTTTTAACGATTAAGTCCCCTCCTCTTCCCTTTTTTCTTCTCTCTCCCTATACAGGGTTTGCTCTTTCTTCTTCATGGTTGTGTGACAGTTAAGCATAAGTGTGAACAACTGATGATGATGATGATGGTGATGACATATACTAACTAACATCGTTAGGATTATCTTCTTCACGGCTCAAAGTAGGTTTTTCTTTTTGTTTAATGTGTTGACCTTATAACCTAGACAAATCTGGCATTTACGCACTACGAGCTTTTTATGTGCAACTGGTATTTTGAGTCATTATGTTACAAACGTTTGCGTCAGGACCCACTAGGTCACTTTACAGCATGGTATTTTTAACAAAACGCAGCTAAGATTAGTGCATACGCCACTGTCGTCCCTGTGTCTATTTTGGGTTTGTCAACTGTCACGCATAAATTTTTGCATTCCTCATTGATCGAAAACATCTATTTCATCAGCTAGTCTCTCTTTTTTCCTATCGATTGTGTTTGGCGCTGAGGGATCGACTAGACTCACCCTCTTAACAAGCTACAGAGTTAGAGAATAGGTTATTGATTTCTGACTTGATTTGCCCTATTTCTGTTTGTGGTGTTGAGTGACTTTTGTTTGATTGTCTTTTAATTGTAAACCATATAGAGCCGTCTTACCTCCATTGTTTCTTCTATCAGCGTTATAATTTCTGTGCACAGCGCCGGTTCCCTTATAAGATTCCTCAAGTGCAAAAGATGCGAATTGTGTGACATTGATATTTACTTTTTTTTATCTCGTCGTTTGCTTGCAAAAACAATCGTAGTACACGACAACAACGACCGAATGGACTGATCAGTGAGGGTCGAAAGCAAACTGTTTGCGTACCCTACTGTTTTTCGTACATGCAACGCTGATTGTCTTTGCTTGGTTGACTTGGTTACAATGACCACTAAAGGTTTCGAGTTATCATTAGACAACATACCAGTTAAAAATTTGACCTGGTCGACAATATGATTCGTTGTCTTGTCGTGTCTAGCAATCAATGATTGTGTTTTTCCAACCATCCTCTTACTGGGATGTACATGTTCAAATTGTTTTTTAGTCATCTGTTAACAGACTGTAAATAAGGGATGACACCGTCGCACTGCGCCTGTTCTTCGATTATCCAAACGGACTTAGTGATCAACTGTGCTTGATAATGAACTCACGTGATGACGTTTCAATCATACTATAACTGCGGTTAAACTTTTGGCTTTGATTGCCCAGTCCGAATCCATTGTATTATTTCACACAAAGGTATGTTTGCTTTGCTCATAACGTCAAACAGAAATCACTCGGCGCTGTGAATCACTGTACGCGACTGCCCCACATATGTACGATAACATAGATAATAGGAGGCTTGTGATGATCTAGCAGATGTACAATATGGACATTTAGAATAACTAAACATTGAACTATCTTATGAAAACGACACACTCACCGCACGAATTTTCCAATATCACTTGACCACTTTGAACTGTTAGAAGGTAGTTTTAACCAAGGGGTTAGATTTTTACCACTTAAAAATTCTAAATGACCTCCTTTGGATTTTTGTATGTCACAGTTGGCGGCATCCGAAACGGATTAGCCTGTCACAGTGACCGAAGCCAAAGGACGCCTGCGCTATAAACCATCACCGCAAGTGGCTTGCGCTGCACCACTTGCAGTTCCACTCACACACCACGTATCCGGTGTAAACCCGAAGGAATAAGACCAGTAGG
>JTDE01004308.1:28717-50040 GCA_014338405.1 Paragonimus skrjabini miyazakii
TATAACTCCTGCAAACAACCCAAGCCCAAAAAGCATTGTATGAGCCAAGTTACAAGCATTAATTAGGGGTTTTTGTTACAGACCGAGGAGTCTCCATTGAAGTTATTTTTTTTGCCCGAAATCTAGGAGAAGGGTGGAAAGTTTGACAAGTAGAGGCACCGTTGCAATTGCTTCCCGTTCAGAAATTTCGGCACCCGATGATCCAGTCTTAAAAACGTTAGCGCAATTGATTGAACTTTCATCTGACTATAAGTGAAATCTCGCAAGTTAGTTGAACATGGTAGTGTTAGTGGCAGGATGCTTGTGAAACTTTAAGGCACGCGCTGAAATTATTGTCACCCTCAACACATTACTGCTACTTGTTTGTTGTCCACAAGCAGGACTGTGCATGTTTGCAGCCAAAGGAATTGTCAGCAAAAAGTAATCGTAAGGTCTGTATAACGAGTAAAGAATGAACCACGAGGGACATTACATTAGTAAACGAAAAATACGGCAAAAACTTTTGTAGAAAAGACTAGCTTATTTGAGGTATGCCATCGTGCGGTATCCAATTGGCTGAAATGACTTGTTACCGGCAGATGGTCATTTTACGTGTCAGTCAGGCCTGTTTATCCAGAATATACAATTTGGTAACTGGTAGTTGAAGCATTTGCATAGTGCTATACATTTTTGTTTTACACATTGGTATTATTGTCAGTGTCCTATTTGACGAAATTTATTTATTCATCGTCACCGTCATCAGGATCCCCGATGAGTTGTTGTTACTGACTGTAATTTGTTTGTTTTACACGTACACTCTGGGCCGTTTCATCGGTAGCACCTTACTATCATTCGTTAATTCTTCCGTCTAAAACGCGTGGTGAAACGTCCACGGTAGTTCACGTTCTCACAGTTTACCTTCGATCTGCCCTTCAGAGTTCATTGTGGTGCAGCCAGCGCGACGCACTGTCTCCAAGTAGCTTGCTTCGTTCTACCGTTTGCGCAGTGTCAGTCGTACACATGTGATTCGATAAACGCGTACCGATACCTTTGAGTCCGATTTCATTGTTTTGTCTGTCTTGTACTGACGAGGTTATGCATAAATTATCGGATTATCGAGAACCTATTCGAGTTATGTACAGACGAACTGGGTCATACAAATCTACAGGCATAGTAGTAGACGCCAAGAATATATCTCAGTTACTTAGTGAATTTTGACGTGACCCCAGTTAGGCCACAAGTACGTCACTGAATGATTATCTGAAGAATCGAATGTGTGCATATTTTGTTTTCGCTTGTGTATTTATGCTTTTGAGGCCAAAGTGAGCATAACAGTTTTCGGCATGTTTCCGAAACTAGTTACATTTGTGATTTTCTGGTCAAAATGGATTTTAATCCTGAATTGTCTTAGTCTAGGTTAACTTTTATAATCTTTCACTCTTATCAAAGCGGTATACAAACTCAAACAGTCGAGCTCTGAAAACAAATCGTTGAACCATAAACCACGGGTTTACACGGTTTTCCTTAGTCGCTCAGCCCCGGTGAATGCAGTCGAGCTTGATACACCATCGTAAGTGATAAGATGTGACTGTAGCATGTCGGTGACCGAGTTTCCAGGGGGTTCAGTCCTTCACGCAAGTTTGAGGATCAAGTAGTAGTCCTGTTATTTTTGTTTGAAGTTGTGAAATAAGAGACATCCAGAGGTGTTTCAAGTAACGGACTGACAGTAATCATGATTGTCTTTCGTCTATAAAATATCAGCTTAACAAATAAAGTACCAAGTAATATTCAACTACTGTTTTGAAGTAGTAGTTGTATACATCACCTTATTTTCCTCCGTAACTTTTTTTTGCAATTTTTTTTGCATTTTACAGCTGGACGTATGTGGAATTTAAGTAATTAGATCCTGTCCTTTCCCCATCTCTTATTTATTGGTTATGGTTTGTTCTTCATCTTACGACTGTATGGTAGTTAAGCATCAGTGTTAATCACCGATGTATTCCTGTCAACAATGATAATGGCATATGTAAGCGCCATAATATAATGATGTCGATCAACCCATGCTCCATGGCTGGTTTCATCTTGTAAACGTAAATGAATACAGACTCAGGTTGTCAATCTTCCTGTTAGGATCGCTAATGTATGGAGATAGAGCCGCCTAAAATTTCCATCGTACTGTGTCGGCAAAAGAAAAAAACATGATGATTAGCATCGACAAAAAAAAACCATTCCGAAAAGCAATTATCACGATCGTAAGCAGTGTCATCAGTTATGAAGTGAACCGCGCCCTTTAGTCAGCTGAGCGCAACCGAACCAAAATATATAAGAGACCAACCCGCGGAACTTGGAAAACTGTTCCATCGGAATACGTCAGAACTGCATGCACATTGTGATCTTTAATCGATGAGTAAGTTGTTATGCAAGGCATTGAATACACTAGGCTTAGAAACTACAGTTATGTATTGCCGTTTCATTTGGCTTGATTAAGAGGACAAAACATCATTGCAAGAGATTCATCACAAACTTGTTTATCGATTTTTCGTTGCACGTTGTCAGTTAATTTAGCTATACATCAACAGTTGTCACACAACACAATCAAAAATTGACTAATAGCGTTCTTTCTTCCTCGATTCAAGTGGTTTCTGTAATCGTAAAACGAGTTCACTTTTTTTATAGAATGTTAACCTAATGATGTGAAAAGGCACGTGGTATGTATGATCCGAGTAATTATCCGTAAAGTTTGGGAGACCCAGTAGTGAAAAATTTGCGCATCGGCTGAATTCGAACCAACATCAGAAATGGCATGTTCAAACGTAACAGGCGCTCTACCAGCTGAACACTGAAGTTATACCGGTAGCCAAGAAATCTCACATTCAGACTCAATCCACCGCTCGTCTCACTGTTTCATATTGAGTCCACCAAATGATCCATGGGATCAACTGTCCCGGACAGAATTCCCAGGCAGCTTACGCTGGAACTCGCTAGCATCACTTCTGAATTTACGTTACTTATAAGTAAAACGTTATAGTTACATTCAAAGCTTTTTAAAGTCCAAACCTACAGATTGTGAAAAAAATGTGTAAATATAAGTACGATTCAGTTCTTTTTTTCGACAACACATACTTTTTAATCCCGAGTAACTCCGGTCAGAAACAAATAATTGGATAATCTCTCTGACCATCGTTTCTTGAAGCAAGTGCTTATTCCCGTCTGAGTCACTAACTAGCCTACACTTTCGACACTTGTTGACAGTTCAGAGTACCATGTGTCCTAGTGGTGGTAATACCGATGATGAGCTGAAATTCTTAGATACATTGAACGTCTGTGTCCTCGTTCAGTTAATTTGACGGCGTATCGTCGGAACGTAACTCGACAAGTGACACAACCATGTGGTATACATGGTAATCCTTGAGCCATATTCTATTGACACATGTCCGAGAGCTACGACACGCGAGAATTTTATCCAGATCTGAAGTAATACTGGTGTCAGAGTTGAGTCTAGCATATCAGTAATAGACCTTTTGGTATAGCCCTATGGTCATTTCTTAGTTCTCACTTTTTTCGGTTCAGATCACTTCGTGTAATCAAGTAACTGTCTTGAGTAACCCATTTGTACATTTACCTCATTTGTATCAGGTACCCCATTGTTTCCTGGTGAAGACGAAGGTGATCAACTTGCATGTATAATTGAACTTCTTGGAATGCCGCCACAGAAACTTTTGGATCAATGTCGTCGCGTGAAGCACTTCTTCTCAAGTACGCATGGTTACCCACGATACTGTATGGCTACAGACGCTGAAGGCCGCGTAGTGCTGCGGCCGAGTAAGAGTAAACGAGGGAAAATACGAGGCACTCCTGGCAGTCGGTCTCTGGTTGCCGCTTTAGGTGGCTGTGAAGATAATGCATTTATAGACTTCCTCCGGAGATGCCTCCAATGGTTACCAGATGAACGTATGACACCTCGTGAAGCGTTTCGTCATGAGTGGTTACGACGTCGATTGCCCAAGCCACCATGTGGAGGCAATACCACATCAGTCACTTCCATTGCAAACTCTTGGACCGGTGCACCTCCAACAGTGCAACCATACACAACTGCTGTTGCTGCTACAACAACCACAGCTAACACAGTAACCACGCTGACAGCAAACGCCTCTGTTAGTATGCCCACCTTTGGTACAATTGCCGGTGCCATCCCAACGTCAACACTGAACACTGTGGCCAATTCCCACGCGCCCGCTGTGCCGGCTTGTCGATCCCCAGTTGAAAGTCGCTCGTTACAATATCCACAGTCTGTATCAATCACATCAGCTAAGCCAATTACGGGCCATTCCATTGCGACTTATGAACCGATGTCGAACCATTCGATCGCCAAATTGGTCAATCCGTCACAGGCCACGGACATTACCACCTCTATTCCTGAGCCAGAACATAACTTAGCTGTAGCGAGCGATTCACATCAAAATGCTGGCGATCGTTGTAGGCCGACTGATGAACAAGTGGGCGGTGTTGATCCTATCAAGCGATTGTGATATACCTTGCTGCGATCTCCGACTTAAATATCCAATGGCTGTGTTTATTTCCTTAAATTGAGGACGCGTTGTTACCATAGGGATGCATTCTTCATTGATCTGGGAGACTGCCCAAAAAATCGCCGCTTCCGCCGCGCATTTTTAGTTCACCTTCTGTCTTTCAGTTACACCGAGTTCATTCTGTTATCCTTTTTAATTTTGACTGAGGGCGATGAGTGTATCGTTCATTCTACACCTCGCTCTTTTTCCAAGAAAATTCATGTGGACTCAACTCAGGCACACCATTCCGTGATAAGTCTGGTCCTATCCTGGTCTCTTTTTCCATCCCTGGTTGTTTTATGACGGAGATTATTTTTGTAGATATTTCTCTTACACTTGCCAGTGCACTCAGTATCACCTCCTATCCCGTCAAAGTCCATCTGCACTGGGGTGGTACAGGTGACTAAAGCCTGCAGCAACAGATGCCTGCTTCAAACTTTTTATAAAAACATCTCAGGTATCTTACAAAGCTTGGCAAAGAACTCAACTTTATCAGGATGCTTGTTGCTATTACTACCTGCCTCAATCAAAATCCCAGCACTTTTATTGTTTTTGTTATCAGCTAAGTAATTCAAATAGCAACGCCCCTACTCTCATATTTTTATTTGTGATTAAGCACTGCCCGCAGTTCTGTCCGAAAGAAGCTCAATGTTAATTTACATCGTTAAACCCTTCTACTTTACGACTTTGTGAAATGGCAGTGGGAAGATTGCACTTTTCAATGGTTTCCGTTTCATCCCACAGCAGGTTCTCCTTCCTTCTATCAGGCTCTCAAGTAGACTTCAGATTCTTCTACTGACTTCAAACGGATTCGTGCTTGTCTGTGTTAAGCAGCCTACGTGATAACTAACATTAATGTTCCAGTATTGTGCCATCACGGAGGTTCACGAAAACAATCCATATTTCCTATCACGCGGACTAACATTTCCTCAATCCTTATACCTATCCGTGCCACCGCAACAGGTCAGGTGAACATCCGTTCAACGCCGTGGTTCTGAGTGGTGGCGTGGATCCACGAACGCTGTCGCTGTGCACTCCGGGGAGTTTTAAGCTTTTCTCGTCAAACTTCGAAATGCGTATGCGCATACTTTTGTACTTTTACTATCTAAAAAGTTGAGGGACTTCTAGGCACCGGTTACACACATACGTTGTTCTTCCTTCACATCTTATGGAAACTAAAGTGCTTTCAGTTACTAAACCTGTTCATGAATACCATCGTTTCCATTTCTATCTATCCTCTACCTGCTCTCGCAGTAAACTTTTTGTTTTGTATCACGCGCGAAAAAATACCAAGCTCTATGTCTACTAGTATGTCTGTGTACTGGGACAGCCATCCGACGGAAGTAGTCCACACAACAAATTGATTTTCTGCAACAGTGAAGTTCGATCACGCACCTCAACTGTTTCTCAAGCTAATTGATGGCGACTGAGATCGAACTTGAATCGGACTGGATCGCATAAAAAAGGCCTACATTTAACAGGATTCGTATGTTAAACTGGAAACATCTAACGATAAAACTCTATGTAACGAAACTGAATTGAAGTCTGAAATCGGCATCATTAGTGGTTCATGCTAACGTCTAATCGCAACAGAATTCTACATACGATTGTTTCGGTCCTCGATACTGGTGGAATAACTATTTGACAAGCCGATAATTAACGTTAGCTCACATTCACTTGCTGACGTGCACCATACCGACGTCAATGAGGCCGCAGATGTGCGTAACATGAGCTTCAGTATGTTTAATTTAATATATGTTTCTCAGTACTCCTGAGTAAGACAACCAGTGTATTTACATAAGATGTATAGTTGTGAGATAAATGTTTTTGCGCCACGAACACAGTGGACATTAGTTTGGAAAGTTTCACGAACCATAGCTACCGACATGTTCTTTTTATTGATACGTTTAGTTCTTCAACAAAGAGTCATGATGCAGGTCACTGTCCTCTAGAAGGCCTCAGAATCCACAACGGTAGATTGACTCAGATGCATGTTCCCACCAACAGTTGAACTGACGAGAGTACGGAGGAAGGCGTCACGCACGGTTTAGCTAGTAAGGCCCTGGATTCTTCTCAAGTAATGCCTGAAGAAACGTGCTGCTCGCATTCGTAGTAGCTCAATGATGACAACGACTGGTTAAAGCGACTGCTCCTACTTCGGTTGTGGCAAGCTGGTAGCATCCATTCTACGTGTGACGTTGCACGTCGAACACTGTCGTGAAAAGGCTAGAAAATTGTCTGTTGACATGCAGAATCTAACAGGAGTAAAGGACGAGTAGAATGTAGTTTCAAATAAAAGCCAGATGTATCAGTGATACCAACGTCATTGTGGGTGTTAAAGCTCTCACGACCACGTCGACTCAGTTGCGACGTGTACACTAAAAAACCGGCGGTAACAGTATCGTGAGGGGGTCGATGAAAAAGAAAATTGGGTGTTGCCATGTCAACATCTGAGCAGCTGTAAACCTTTAACAGTCGCACTTTGTGCGAAACGTCCTTTAAAAGTTGTCACAAAAAACGTGCCTTTTCATTTTTGAATAATTGAGCGTATGGTAGACAAAGTTTGTTCCAACTCATGGAAAAATAGTGACGGAAAATTATTTTTTATTTACAAAAACGTTCATGGTGTACAACTCGAAAAAGTAGTTATCAATCTTCGATAGTTCTCAGAGAGTTTAGAATTGCCTGGGTTTTCTTTTTGCGCGCGACATCGCTGAAAAATATTAAAACGAAGCGCATAAGAGTGCACAAAATTTCAAGCCATACATTACCATAATTCATCACTTAAATCTTATACAAGCAAGCGTGTCAAAGCCTTTCAAATTAGCAACAACTTCATTGTTGTAGCTATCTAGAAAGTGCCAAACCGTGGAAGCGTACATCGTATTTGTGTAAGACAAAAAAGTACGACACTAGCATATAAGACTGTGTACGTCTACTAACGAAATTCGAAGCTCTTTTGAACCGGAGTATCATGCAATAAACTAAAGGCGGAGAAACATTCTAAAAAAAAATTCGCTCGCAAGTTTAAAGAGGCATGAAGATCAGTAAACAACATAACTTCAACCAATGATTAGAAACCAGGATAACCAACAATTCCGGTCGACAGAAGCAAAACAATTTGTGGTTAGAGTGTGAGTGGTGTTGAAGTTGGGCTGTCAAGCTTGCAAATGTGTGAAGCACCAAACAAAGTTGCCCAATTACGTCACTTAACATGACGATCGAACATTTAGAAGTTAAACAGACGACAACATAGAACTTTTTCCAAATCATTAGAAGCACGGTAAAACGTTGGGATACACACCTGGCTTTGGTTAACTTCAGCTGATGCATAGCAAAGAATTGACCATCACGGCGAATTTCACGCATTGCTCCACGTTTCTCACGGGCGACTTTCCTCTGGAGTAGTCTCTTAGATGCGGTATTCTTATCGTTACGAACACAAAGCCTAAATAGTGAAGACAGGAAAATGGGAACAGGTAGATGTTAACAGAGGTTTGTGATTAAGTTAAAGAAAAGACGACGAAGCGGTTGCAGAGCACAAATTTCATTCTGTTTTTCGTCTGTCTCCTCCAGAGTTCTCAACTCTACTGTTTATTGCAGAAATCTTCCAACACAACCATAAACTATGGTCTGAAAAGCAACAATGGCTAGGCTCAAACCATGAACACTTTAAGAAACGGATACGCAGCTAAACCAGTGCAATCAAATAATTGTACGAAAAACAGGATGTTAACACTGCTAAGTAGCCAACGACGGCCATCAGCAAAGCTGTAACTGAATGCATCTTTTAATTCGATCGGGGGATTCGGCCTCCGGTAGCACCACGAATTGAATATAAATATTGCATAGTTTGTTAGTACACAGTACTCTTTAGAAAAGAGTTTGCAGCCGTGAAGCCCACAGACAGGTCAACCGGTTAGGGAACGTGAATCAAGCCATTTTGAATCGCGATCTATGTTTACTGCACCAAGAAGAGGGTGAGGTCACTAAATTGGAGGTAATATGCTCAGCACCCGAGCCTCATCGCGCTGAGGCGAATTAGCCAGATGAGCTTCGCTAATTCGATCTGTTTACGGCCGTCTGAGAGATCGGTCAGGGTGGCAGTTAACGGTCGCTTTATCATCCACAGTTTCCACTTTCACCGCAGTACTGCTAAGTGGAAACAAAAACCTCATAATCGGAGGACTGCTCGAAATAGTGTTCTGATATCTTCATTTATATAACTTGCTCAATACTGAATGCGTATCTTGTAAAAACAAAAAGGACAATACAATGCAATTGTGGACTTCAGCTTTGGTAGATGGTTTTAAGTCTAACGACTACGGTAACACACTGCAAGTTTGCGGCGGTAACACAGTAGAAGCAGAAGACCAATTAAACTGGCTGTTCCGCTCAGGACTCCCACCTTCTTGACTTACTGTGAGTGTGTCATCCGCTCCGCTGACGGCTTCACTAACATACTAATACCGCTAAATGTACTTCCGATTAGGTGTATTTTCCGAATGTGTTCCCATTGTGCCAACCTAATTTTGCAGCCGTGTGAGCCGCCAGAATCGCTAACTCGAACAAGCACGTACGTTTGCGTAAATTAATAACATGGCTTCCCGACCCACGTGTTTACGAGAGTTGCCGAAATTTTCCAGACGTTCGTATCAAGTGATGTTTCTGGCTGATCTTGAAACGATACTGTCACAGCCGTATCAAATACAACAAGGAGTTATTGTCTACGCTCCAAGAAATTTATTCGAAACGGAATTCAACTCTTTATCGGTAAGAAGGAAGTTCCTGGTTGTGAAAGGTGGAAGGTGTTGCTTTTTGGTCAATATTTGCGTTGAGGACAGACCATATGGCTGACTACACTCCTAGCACGTTGCAGTAAGGTAAAAAGACCTTTCCACATCAGTTGGTGGTACGTTTAATTTTTCACAGTCTCATTGCGAAATATCGTTCACGCCTTTTCACGTCTACCCGTATCCAACGCCGATAAATCCGGCGATTTAAAGAAGATAGAAGGGGTTGTCGTACTCTATCAAGTTGGTCTTGAAGCAGCCACGAAAATGGAAATTCCAGTCGAGACTCAGAAAGGTAACGTGCTTCAAAGAGTAAAAATATTTCACTCTTAGCAACTGACCCAATGTTAATTAAATTTCATGAACATATATCACACCAGAAAGTACGGGCTGAATTACCAGTAGTTGACGCATGAATGAGTGGATCCCGTTACATTCAAACAATATTGCTCACTGGTAGTCTCTTTAGGGGAATCTTCCTTGAAGAAATTTGAGGCAATTCGTTTCCTTGATGAACTTGGATAAGACAAAGAAAACGCTCATCATGTGATTTTCTCCGGAGTAATATTTCGTATATTCCGATCACACATGAACATGCAACTGGTTTTCAAATTCGAGACAAGGTTCCACAGAGCAGAAGGCATGTCATGGTCGGAACGATTTTTAAAAGAAGCCATTCAAACTGCAATTATGAGAGGCAGTGAGAAGATACTATACGACGCGTTCTTCGACTACAGAGTCAGTCAACCCCGAGCTACAAATGAGGATTAATGCAAAGGAGAGCTTTGCGTACGAAACTGAACGCAACCCAGAATTTCCTCAATGTTGCGAAAGGTAAGGAAATTGAAAGGTGGTATCAGTATAGCAATTCATAAACTAAGCTGGTACCCGTTTTACAGAGCGGTGCATCTGGTCGTGTGGAACTACCAAACGTTCGTGAGGGTCAACCATAGTTTTCGGAACCTCAGGTAATCAAACTAGACAATTGACCTAGAGCCCATCAACCAGAGTGTGGAAAGCATGTTAACGTAAGATACTTGTTTACCGATCAGAAGCTCAAAATTCGTTGCAGTACGACCTGATTTACGTGAGTCGAGGAACACACGTTATACACACCGTCGATATCTATCGCGATTGGTCAGACTGGTGGATACCTAAACAAACTGTTCCCAATGAGTATGTTTCCGAAATGGGGTGATGTATTGAGGCTTGACTGATTTCTTACTCTCCTGCACATACCCTGTGCACTTAATTGTTTGACGTTCGACATCCATTGGTTGCTATTCCTATATGCATACTGTACCGGCGCGATTCAGGTGGAACATCATGATAAACATGTTCCGTTTGAGACTATCTTTTCTATTAGTCTGATAACACAACACGTGTGACGTTAACTTCCCATGCATTTGATTGAGTTGCGTTATACGTTTTGCCAATGAGATATACAGTGCTGTTAACGGTGACTACCATTAGCAGGATGCTGCACTGGAGGACAAAACGTACTGCTTATTTGGCTACCCTCTGAATGAGGATTTAAGTTAGAACGTAAACGAACTTATAGTGTTAAGAGGACACAAAATAAAATGTAGATATTGAAGTGAATTACATTGAATTCAAGTAAAACAAGATAGATTTAGATGGACAACAGAACAATAGTCACAATCAAGTGAGTATTTCCGCCTCTGAACTACTGCCAATCGACAAGATCCTGATGGCTAGAAAAGAGGAAATGTAAAATAAACGGAACTGTCAACAACAAGGATGGTGTGTTGTGCGTGCGCAGACTTCCTTAAACGACGAGAGTCACCCACCGATTAGAAAGGTGTTGAGCGGCCATAATTGCAGAGTAAAAGGCCTCAACAATGGAGACAGACGGACAGCTGTTGAGAAGTATGTGTCGTCGCGCTCAACTCTGACAGCTATGGCCAAGTGAAACATCACATAAGATGCACATTAATCATGTTATTTCCGAAGACACTGTGACAACCCCGGTTTGTCACTTACTGACCAGCTGGCTTGAGATGTCTACCAAATAAACTGTATGGAGTAAGCAAGCTGCGTCGTCTGAGTCGTCCACCCCACTGATCGGAGAAGAAAGCCTGGGTCATAAACAGTACTGATTAGCGTCACGGTTGTTTATTCGTGAGTGTGGTGGTGTCAAACCAATGAGTCATGGACATGAACGAGAAAAAAAAATCTATATTTACAGAACTATTAACACAAGTATAAAAAACAAACCAGAATATTCGAATCCAGTTACTTAACCACACCGACAACTTTATGACCTGAACTAAATAAAGTAGAACTAACCTGTCTTCAAACCGCGGTTCCAATTGTGGCAGAAGGCCCAACTTTTTTAAAACTTTCTGATCTACATGCGTCTCTGTTGCTTCTGATGATAGGATTCTCAACCGCGCATTAGACACCAGAGGTTTCGCAGCGGGAGACTTCCAGATGGAAGTGAACAAATCGGTTAGTTCACGAAGACTCGTCTTCAACTCGTCAGGGTATTTGGTTGAGTCAACACTCAGCAAGATCCGGTATATTTGTGCAAACAACTGGACACAAACACAACCAACGAACAAGCCAGAGTAAAGCCTGCAGACTTGCGTGGACAAATCAACAAGCTTATGCAAACAAGCCACTTGAATGGAAGACAATTCTTCTGGGGGGAAATGGAAGTCCTCATCTGCCCATTCAATGTTCAATCTGTCGTACGCAGACCTTGAAAAGAAGATGCAGAATGAAATAAGAGGGACAGCTTTTATCACCTAGTCGGATATCGTGCTCCCTGTCAATAAAAAAACACGTCTGTTTTGTGTAAGAACATATTTTGGACGAAACAAACATTGTGGCAAAAAGTAGTTCAACAAAGTACGATCTTTAATGTCCAACTCGCGCGTGCGTGCCCGGGATTATAAACCAGAATTCCGGCCTACAACACAACGTCGGTTTTCACTCACACATCGTGTGTACCTCTTCCTAGTTTGTGCGTGTGGCTGACGCCTTCTACCGGGGGTTTACGCCTACCACGCCTCGTCCGTTGGTAGTCTCGTTGAGCGATAGCTCGTCCGGTCACCGTGTGGTCCACTATCTATCCGTTTTAGGTTTTTGAACATAACTCACTACCGCCTTGAGGTATTCCACCGGATGTTGGAATACTCGTGTCTCTGACTTGGTCACCCACCATAACATTAATTTACTTTATGGATCAAACGGCATGATAGACACAACTTAAAAATGGGTAAAAACAACTCAACTGAATAAAATGATATACACAAGCGTACAGTTTAACCTATTTTGAGTCGAAACCTCGAATCTTATCCTGTTCAAAATTGTAGGTAACCAGAAGCAAGACAATCGACGTATGTTATTTAGAAAAACAGAACAAGGATGAAAATATGAAGTGGTCCTGGAAACTAATGAACAAATTGAGGCTGAATATTTTTGGTTGAGTTAAATAAAGACGATTAGAAAGAGCTAGAACTTGAATGAGTTCAACTCGTATAGGTGTTAGGATGGGAAGAATGTGCAAACGGTCAAATAACATTGCGATAAATGCACAACTTTTGTACTAATGCAATAATAAGTTTAAGCACGGTATGTAACATATTCTGAATTCATAAAAATAACAGCACCTCGAGCAAACTTTATTACTGTTAGTTTTGATCACTTTAAGAGGTTATCATGCATCAACTGCAACGATGGTAAATATCCTACTCACCGTATGAAAAAACATTATATCCAGAATCATCTTAAGTGCAACGGTGAATCGATCAGTGCTATCAAATACAGCGTACGTTCACGGATTTGTGGAGAATCACGCTCGAGTTGTTCGTCTGTGAAAATGAGTCCGATTACAATGTTCCTAACGAAGGTTGCCCTAAGGGGGTGAAATGTAATGACTGACATAATAATTGATGACATGTAATGACTAAAACATTGCCATTCTTTTAAACGGTTGAACTTCATGTTTAAAAACCAACTAATGCCAACTAACCGATGCAATTCTTTCAGGTTTTTCTGTAGAATTAGTGGTTTTGAGTTCGTTGAAGCTTTATCCGTGGAGGTGGTTAAACACCACATACGAGTTAATAATTTTACGATTTCTGGGAAAAACGCCCCGGTGTTTATCGCCTGAACTGACTGCAAAGCAGGCGACCTTTCATCACAGTTTATTCTCGGCTGACAGTATTCCAAAAGTAGTTGAATTAAAAGCAAGTAATGAATAACATCCTTCAAATTCCGCAATTGCGCTTGTTCCAAGTTTTGGGTCACGAAAACAATGGCATGGCTTTGATGTTCCTTCATCCGTAATAGCAAACGTAACAAGCAGCCCTGCCGGTGAGTTGCCAGAAAATGTACAAAATAATTACTGTAAAATTAAGAAATAAAACAGTGATAAAAGTAGTGATAATTAAATCTAACTAATACACATTTAAGCCCCGGTGAATGCACCACCCCTCGGAATCAGCTGAATGTCGCTGTTAGGTGAGGGAAGGCCATTAGAGAGACAGCCATTAAAGAGGTAACTGTAATACTCGGAATTAGAGACTTCGAATAACCCTACAAATTGCACTGGGAGTGAAACCTCCAAAGCAAATAATAGGGAGAAGGCCGCGTATTGGTTGCAGTAAACAGTTCATATTCATGAGACGACAAGCCAAATTTATGGATGTTCAACAGTATTAAAGAAATCATAGTCCAACATTGGCTGGTCGTATTAGCACACCCAAAGTCACAAACTAAACGTTCATCGATGCAAGACAGAACAAACAAAAATTAACAAATCATAGAATGCGTAAGATTGAGACTTTGTCCAATCCTGAAATAGTATCTTTAACGCGACGTTTGGATTGGCTTCCTGTTGGATCTTTTATTGCGTCAAGGTTTGGATAAGCGGTGAATCGAGTAGATTTTCACCATAGTAACCTCAAGTTACATAAGCGTCCACGTGCGCATTCGACTATGGTTCGGAATATATAGCGTAACCATTTATACGAAATGTATAGATTGTCAGGTGCAAGGCAAGCAAGTAGTTGATTCGATATTACCACGTGCAAACCCTCGGTGACATTTGTTCGTGAGTAACGTTCAGAATGTCCGATCACCTAAAGATGAGACAGAGTAACTGTCCTGTTAACTTCAATCGACAACCCCACGCTAGACTTGTCGAGCGGCATTCTGATTACTGACAAGTAACAGGGGATTAGGATACAAGCGGAACATCACTGAAATTGATTGCAGCTTTAGTATTCTCACAGACCATTTAAGAACACATTTCGAAGGGAAGCACCGTGCTCGAATTTTCCTCTTGTTAGAGCCAAGGGTAGGATTTGAATTGTGACCAAAAATTGTGCACTTCACGTTTGCGGGCTACTCGAGTTTGGCGAGCCACCCGGCACAACGAGTTTCTGTTGCGTACGTTGGTAGTATTCACAAAAAATCTGCTTAGTAGCGCAACAGTGAGGCTACTTTTGTTGATTTACACGTCATGAAGAAGATGCTGCTGGAGACGAGGTGCTTCTACTAATGGCTACTACTAATGGCTTAATGGCACTCAGTGGATCCTAAATAAGTGGAACAAAATTGGCGCTATCACTCAGGTTTGGTTGTATGCACATTTCACGGAAATACTTAGGCGTCTCCGGTGTTTTAGTAACTCGAGGTAGAGCAATTGCACCCCAGTAATCCAATCATACGAACGAATTTTGAAAAGCTAACGTATGCAGAGATTAACGGTGAAGTAAACGTGTTTGTCCAGTCAGTAAACAACCTAGAACAAGTGGTGCCAATACCATGGCGTCGTTCAGTAACCACTGCTGAATATGTTTCCCAAACCATGAGGTAAATTTGCTAGCGCGCAAAGTCGTTTATTCGGAATGAGATGGCTAACTCCATACATTTTAAATCATGATCAGCGCGGTGCAAGGAATGAACCGAATGGAAAGGTCGATGGGGAAAATGGGCAACGTTACCGCTGCTAATACAGAGTGTTGACAGGGCCATGTATGCCACTTGAGAAACATGGCAAGCCATTTATAATGACGGTACCAGAGGTCCCGGCGTTTAGTCCTTTACGCTAAGATAGTGATAAAAATCTCCCGTCATTAGTTTAAAACACACCCTCTTGGGATCAAGCTGTAAACAATCATGCCGCTGCAATATGTGCGCTGTGGAATCGTTCGATTAAATGAAGAGCCAGTGACTGTTCAATCGGCAGAGTGAGCCCATGGACTTCACGGAACAGTGGGAGAGTGGCCGATCCATGTAGAAGATGCGTGCTTTCGGCATTTAACCAGGGTTTTCTTCGATAACTAGTTTTATTTAAGCCTACTGAGTGAGCAATGTGACAGATCGTCAACGTGTAGTGGCGCAACCTCTAAGTTGGTGACTAGTAAACGAAGTGACAAAAAAGCAAACTGCGCTAGCTGGGCCAAGTATTTCGTAAACCGATGGAGCGTCTACCGCACGCCGCAGTTTCATGCGGTGGCTGGTCTACAAAAAGCCGTAAAGTGGCGGGGTGGCATGGCAACGGATCATGAAAGTCTTGACTGCCTATCTTGATAAGATTGAAGCGTATCTACCAAATCGGGAGATGTGCGACCATCCACACTGTTGGTTAGAAACACTCTCAGGCATGACAGTACCGCAGTCAATAGCAAGATGGCTGACTCATTATGAATCTCCATAGTTCTGTTTGGTTGGTCAGTACATACATATTGGTTTAGTAGTCATATCGTAGACTACTGTCGAGATCACCGACAGCTTGAGGCGAAACATACAAGGTTATGACTTAAAGCTGAAAACATACGTATGAGACTAGACGTAAACAAAATAATGCAACCTGGCTCCCTATCAGACTGCAGATCGGGAATTGACATTCATGTGGATATCAACTATGAAATAGGTAGGCTTGCTCGGTGAGACAATCAAGGACGACAAGCGGCATTATTTCCAAAGCGTGACAGGTTCACAACTGAGTATGGGTTTCCTACTATTTTTAAAAATACGACCGAAAAAAGATGGCACTGGGCGAGCAGCTCGGAAATTTGTGTGCTCTATGTGGTGTGCGCAGGAAAATCGATCTGTTCCAGTTGGAGCAGAACCTCACAAAAGCGTATGAAAAAATCATTCCCCACCATTCGGAAAAAGACGACAGAAACAAATTAAATCGCTTGCAAGTCGGTCAACATGTGGTCTAAGTGATTGTTGGTCTGTGATGGGTTCTACTGTACAACTTTGATTAAGAGTTCCATGCTTTCCAGTGCATCGATGAGCTAAAAAATTAACATCAACAATTAAGTTCCAGATTGGATAACTGTTTCGGTGGTTTTCGAAAATTGAAGTTGAAAATCTCAACGTCACAGGCTCCCTGCGACTTGCCCTGATGAGCGCAACGTAGCCGTTACCCGAGCAGCAGTAGCAGACGACCCAAAAAATCCAAGCCGTCAGCTCTACAAAGTATTGGACTTGAATGCCCCGCCCCCGAAGAAATTCACGATTACCTTGGTTTAAGCGAGAAGTTTGTGTGGCTGCCTACTCATGACGTAGTACGATGCCCCATCTAATTAGCAGGAGAAATTCCTCTGGCCTTCGCATTACTGATACCGACACTAGACTTTGACCAAGGGGATAGTCTAACACGTTCTCCCAACTTGTCACTGGCAATGAGATTTGGGTTAATATGTACGACTCCTATTCAAGTCAAATGTTGGAGCGTAACCCTTAAAGAAATTCAGGCCCAAAAAGTCGACGGGAAAACCGAAGAAAGTCGTTTATTCTCTCAAAAAGAAACCAACGTCATGAAGAACATGATATTCAAGTTGCGACATCTGCTTGATACACCGATATGTGCTCGCTGATGGCCTTAGCTGGCCTCATTGTGGTTAACGTTAAAAAACAAATTGCTGCACCATGACAAGGCGCCTGCGAACAAGTTGCATCTCATGATGGAGTTCTTTGCCAATTCCGAAAGAAAATTCATCAAGCACACATTAACCGCGTTAACCGTGCACCTTGTGATTTCCAACGTGTTCGAAAATTCAAGAAGTGTGTGGAAACTTACGTTTAAGCTGAATGTGACGATTTTTAATATTTGGGTTCGTCGTCCCAAAAATTATATTGATATTTATGAAGAACACGTCGAAGTTAAGCGAAAAAGAGAAGATATGTGAGAGTACATTTTCAGACTTCTTTTGATGCCAAATGTATGCTACTACACCACAGAACATCTCACCTGCCTTCATAAAAAGAGCATAGACTCCCCGACAAATGGCGGATTCCAGTTAAGTCACGTACGTTATAAAATGCTACCCAAAATTTCAGTTGATTAGTTTTGACACTAAAACGCCAACAGATGTCGTTATGCGGCCAAATTTGGGCATACGGCACAGTTACAGTTGGATTTAAGAGCCTGCTCATGATACTAAACAAGAATAGCTTCACTCAAGAGTTGGTGAATAAGAGAAACAGCAATGTCTGTCAAATGAAAGTATAATGTGAAGAGAGAAATGCATAAGTGGAAGAACAAATAGAAACGTACCACAGTCCTCTTTTTCTTAGCGTCAGTTTCAGAAGTCGTTACCGACTCTTGAGTAACACCGGCACTGAAAATGACCAATTCATACATTAGTCGAAACTACCAATGGACGCACAGAAATACGTTAATTTGAAAGAGGAAAATTGGACACAAAGCCCAAACGGTGTGGTAAGTAATGATTTTACCTCCTTTAAAGCCGCAAATCGGACTTTGGAAAACCGAAGAACGTGTGTATATATTTGTTTTACCATGAAATATTAACCAATTTGTCACATTAGTAGTCTTACGACTACTGTAAACAATTACTAGCACTGCAAGCATGCTGGGTACCACAAACAGCATAAACAGCTGGCCACCATCCCCATGAACTGCTTAGATTAACAGAGTATCTGATTAATAAAGATACATCTTTTACATAAACTAGGCGTTCACTTTGGTTGCATTAATGAAAATATAAGAACTTCAAATGAAAACAAATGAGAGTGTACGTAATCGTGATCAAATTAATGGGTCTCTGTAGAAAAAAGATTGAGCATTGCCGCAGCACAAACGGTTGGTCATCTTGATGAACTATCGAGCTAAACAAGATAACGTGATGATTAAACCGACAGACACTCACGTCAGATGGACCGACAAATACAGACCGGATGAACTAGCCTTTTAATCTTTTAGACGGGAAGTTGGACCAGGGTTGGTCCAAAGTGCAGAAGCAGCTGATTTGGTTATAATCCAGTTATCAACCCGCTGTCCTGCGGCAGAAACATCTGAAACGAAAGCTTTGGTTGATAGCACACACTGAAATCATACCCATACCTAAGCATTCTGACGATATCCCTCTTAACACTCTTAATTCCATACTGCATCGGCTATCCCGAATCAAAAACTGGATCCCACTATTTGATGTACCCAGTAAGGTAGAAAGACACATATATCATATATAACCATTCCTGATCCTTTGACTCACTGTCATTTTCAAGTTGGCTTTCAAATCCATCCAATCTCCAGTAATTTCAACTTAAATATCAGAAGTAGGACTTAATTTATCCCCAGTCATACAATATCTGATCCGCCGCTAAGATCCGGGATGAGAATAAATAGGAGCACTTGCACAACACGAGGCTGGATCTTGACGCAGTGTGACTTGTGCATCTCAGCGACCCACAGGATTAAACCGGATGGTGTGATAATCACAGTCATTCACGACAGACAGGCCAATAGGTACCGGTTTAAAGAACCACAGTCTTCCGGTCCTACAAACTGGGGGTTGAAATAAGGTTGACAATTTTCTCCGGGAAAAGTACTAATTTTACTACACCACCACCCATCAGCTACCTTGTGGTACAGATTTTGAGCCAAAGGCTTTGGTTAAGAACCCTCAGCATTCGCCTGTTTAAGTGTGGGCATCCTGGCAACCTCCCGTATCATCATCATCACCATCATCATCATAACAGCCATCAGCCTGACCAAAAGGTACTGTGGATCGGGCCGCCGTTCACCTCAACAGTGACGTGGAATACCTTAGAAGAAAACGTTACTAAGAAGGTTGAAAATTATTGAAAGAAGACTAAGAGGAAGAAGCGGAAATGGAATGGATACAGGTACGCCATTGACTGCGACACATCGCCATCTCGGATAGCGTCTCTAACCAGCGGTTTGAGTGATCACGAAGACTCCATCCAGGCAGACGACACCTACCCACTTTGCTCAATGGAGCGGTCAAGGTCTTCATATTTTGTGACCACGTTGTTGCTTGACCACCATGTGGTTTGACGTAACTGTTGGTGGCCTCAACATATAATGACCGGTACGGTAAACGATTAGATGACATAGGGAGTAGCCGACTCAACCATCGCAAGCTGTGTACCGTGATTAGTTGACCAATTGATCGCGCGACAACCGGACGTCTTTTTGACGCCACAGATGACGCAGTTTGGCAAAGGCAACTCGTGCCTTTTCGACCCTCGCTGATATCTCATCAGCAATATTACAGGCTGACGAGATAGTGCTACCCAAGTATGTGAAAAAAGATAGTAGTACCATTTCGTATGTTCTCGTCAGCTGCTACACATAACAGCAATGAACATCGACAATATTCAAGCGAATTAAGTTCATACATCAAGTCAATATATATACCAGTCTGTCATTGGTCAAAACCATGGCAGATGGAGGTTCAAGGTCCATAGGTTTTGCACACAGAGGACTAGCTTGCTACGCATGACAAGCGGCACATCGAGTGACTTAAGGATGGCGGACTTGTGATGACGCATCAACACACGGAAAGCGCTTGTCGGGTGGATCATATGACCGGTCTCTAGCAGGTGTCTGGCGATCGAAAAAGCCGGCTTGCATTGCTTGGTGGGATCGCGTCGTATCACGTCACGCACCAAGCCCTCGATATTCTTGGGCACGTGTTCCTTCATTCTAAGGCGCAGGGATCGATCAGTTCTGCCAATGTAAACGTCACCGCAGCTGTAGATGAACTGGTAAATACAGTGTGAGGTGGACAGTCCTGGCATTCGCGTCTTGGTGTGAGAAAGTGTGAGTGACTTGGTGCGACCGGGTAAACGCAATGTAGTTGCATTGCACGTCCGTTGGATGACGTGTGTCAGTGGTCGCGTTATAAACGGCATGCTACTATCTCTTTTGTGCGGTAACTGCATGTACACCGGTTTCTTCGGAACAAACGTTTCTTTTGGGTTTGTTACTTTCGGTTTGTTGCGACAATCAAAATAACTCGCTGGATAACCGTTGGATACCACGAATAAACTTCAACTTTGTATCTAGTGTACCACCCGTACATACAGTTCGCGCCCTGTGAAATAGACAACGAACCAGCAAGCGTTTGTGTTGTATGGGTGAGAAACTGTTGAAATTCAGATATTGTCCTTCCCAGGTGGACTTGCGATGTAATGATCGACACACTGTACCATCCTTCCGTCGCTTGATGCTGATATCCAGAAAGGCGAGCGTGTCTTCCTTTTTGAACTCAGGCAATAACGTTAGATTTCCGTGCGAAGGGTTCAATAAGTCCAATCGTTTTTCTACTGTCTCTTTGTCTTGTGCAAATACCATTATGTCACCACCATATCGATGATAAACCGGGATGTCATGCAGTGTATTCGCGGGGCGGAGCTCAACCATAGATAAATAATTCGGCCAAAATTGGTCCTAGAGGGCAATTCATTGCAAATCTGTCTATTTGTTTGAATGCTATGTTTTGCAAATAAATTCTGATATTTCCAGTACACAGTAATACCAACAGCTTCAATGTATTGGCTGGAACATGAAGATTTATGTTATGGACTAGCACAAAGTCAGATAAAGTCGATCGTCTCTCTTAATGGTACATTTGTGAAAAGCGAATTTACATCAAGAAAGCACATAACTTTTCTTCTTACGTCAGTAGTATCTAGAGTTTCACACATCACAGACGTGTCTTTC